>JASAMX010026168.1:0-36541 GCA_030248175.1 Microlaimidae sp. YZB2_3
AAATACAAATTAAACTAATAATTATAAAGCCGCACAGGTAATATAAAATTACACCTCGTAATGCAGCTTGTTCGATACAATCAGATTTGTAATTCATAGAAAATTTCATAATTGGGGATAAATTATTGTAAATATATTTTTAATAGTTTTCTTGACAATGCTTGTTTAATTGACTACGAAATTTTTTATAAGAGTTAGCTAAAACTACTTCGCTAGGTACATTACTCAGATGGTTTATTATACGATTTGAAAAGAAAAATTTAGCAATATCAAGCCGTGTTTGTTTGCCTTTGAGCTTAAGTCCGTTATTACGGGTTCTGTTGTTAGTTTCTACTCTTAAAAAATTTTTAGTATCAATATCCACTAAATCTTTTAAAATTTTAAAACACATGCAAAGGTCATTTTTAAAACGACGAAATTTTAAGCTTTCAAGTTTAAGCTCTTTTAATCGTGTTCTATATTCAACGTAAGGAAAGAAACATCGAGCATACAATCTTCTATTAAATACTCTTTGAACTCGCTCAATTATTTCAATGTCTTTGACATAATGAGAGGACCACACAAATGTTTCAAACTCTAAAATCGGGCGCACATATGTGACGTACGCTTTTAGCAACAGTGACATATCGTGTGAAGTGAAAGCTCGAAATAGCATGGATACCCGCGACATAGCTTTGAAAGCTATTTCCGAACAATAATTTGAGAATTTTAAAGTGTTGCTTATAGTAATTCCCAAATCCTTGACACAAATTTTTGAAGGAATAATATAATTATGTAATATACATATTTGTTGCGTTTATCCAGTTGTGTATATAAAATATAGCTTGGAGTGATTAATAGATAAATACACATTGTAATGTGCCATGGAAAAGTGTCAGCCCCACAAACATTGTGCGTTCCACAGCCACAGAGGGAATAAATCAATAAATAGATAGTGATTATGGTGGTCATGCATTGCTGGTCAAGAGACTACACTTTTGCCTAGCAATTGTTTTAAAACACAAAAGTAAAAAAAAACGTTTTAAAAAATTGAGCCAAAAATCTATGCGCTCTTAATTTAACAGGATCGGTATTATTTGTAAAAAGAAAAAAAATCCTTATCAAAATCAATTGCTTTGGGGACAAAAATATTTCATCTCCCTACTATGAAAATAGCTGCTGGAGGAGGGGCGACGATTGGAAATGACCCTATTTTCTTCAGATTTCTATGTACTCAATTTTCAATGTAATATTGGTTTTGAATCCCAGATTATAGTGCTTCTGAGTTTTTAATTGTGAATAGACTACTAGTTTGGAATAAGGGTTTTTTGGTGTTAGGAAGAGGGTACAATAACTACTAGCGCCAATCATATGTAGAGGGAAAATTGAGAAACAGCGAGCGACTAGTACATTTTACGGTTTAAAATATTCCAAATATTTATTGGTTCAAAATCTCGACCCCTTCTCTTCAAAATTTCTTAAATACTTTTTAGATATTCCAAAAGCAAAAGCAGTTTTTGGGGATTTTTAGTTTTTTGCCGTTTTGTAGGTATGGCGCTGTCGGCGCGCTTGATTTCCAGTTTTTTAATGTTTCAATTACAGAAAATGCTTAATTTAAAAGTTTGGAATGGACTTTTTAAAATTGATTTTTAAATTTTGAATAGTTTTACAAGCAAAACAACAAAAAAACGTATGTAAGTTTGAAATTAGTTTAAAAGCACAAATTTTATCTTTATTTTTACTAATTCGAAATCATTGTTCAGAAAATACTAGTTTAGTGGTGATTTTAAAGTATTGTGACGTTTAATTAAAAAACAAAAATTTATTTAGCGCAAACTGATATATTACAGCACTTCAACGCAGTGAAACATATCATCGTGTAGCAATTTTTATGAAGTATAGGTTTAAACTTAAGAAACTAAGAAAGCTAAGATTTTTTAAAATTTTATTTTTTTCTTTTTGTACCCTCTCTCGTACAATAAAAGACGCTTATTCCAAACTACTCTATAAACTAAACGTCCTATCATTTTTATCATTAGGAAAGTATATAATAAAAAAGTCTAAGTTTTCAATTATAGGCTTATTATTTAGTATCTTAGTCACCAAAAACTTCAAATATTGAAATGTTTTTAACAAGTCCCATGTAAATTATCTCCCGTTGACCACAGGCGACAGGTTTTTTTAAATGGATTGGATTGTTTTTTATATGTTGAAAATTGATATCTGGATGACAATGGAAAGATTGGCGCCTAACTATAAAATAATTTTGGTATCACCATTGGGCTCCAAAATGTAAAAATCGCAGTTTTGCTCCTTTCAGCGGCGCCCCACCTCCCTACTTTCCAGGCCCCTAACCCAATTTTTTTGTACTGAGGTTCAACTTTCCTGAAATAAAACCACCAGTGGATGTGGTGGGCGGTATCTAATGCCCATTATGTGGATGTGGTGAGCGGTATCTAATGCCCTCTAATGTCCATGGCCATTTAGTCATAAGCCTGGTTGCCTGTGGCTGCATTGGTTGTAACTGGCGTGGCTGACAACTAAAAGCTTGATGTCAGTTGGCTGCGCTGCTGGGTCACAATGGTTTACGTGGCACAGTGGTCAAGGGGGATACTTCACATGGGACTAAACTAAACCTTTTTTTATCTGTGGGTTTTTGGATTAGATTTCAAAATGGCTGTTTGTGTGGTGTGAAGATAGTGGTGATGGTGGTAGTGCTGTGGTGTGGTGTGTGTGTGTATATATGTGTGTGTGTGTGTGTGTGTGTGTGTGTGTGTGTGTGTGTGTGTGTGTGTGTGTGTGTGTGTGTGTGTGTGTGTGTGTGTGTGTGTGTGTGTGTGTGTGTGTGTGTGTGTGTGTGTGTGTGTGTGTGTGTGTGTGTGAGTGTGTGCGGGACCTGTGCACAGTCTGGAAATGCCCCTTCCGTTTTATTGGAGGATTTGCTCCCCCTCCGTTTTATTGCCCCCCCCGTCAAAAAATGAAAAAGTACCCTAAAATTATGACGCCATTTTCGACCTATGATGACGCCATCATCACAAATTTTCTGCAGTTTTAAGCCTATTTCAATGTATTTTAAGCCATTTTGGACTTACTTTTACCTTATTTTAGCTTTTTTTTGTCCCTTTTTTTCTTTTTCCCTTCTTTTTTTCTCCTTTTTTCTCCTTTTTTTCTCTTTTTTTTCTTTCCCCCCTGCTTGCCCCCACGTTTTATTGCCCCCCATTTCAAAAAAGTTGCCCCCCATGACCTTCGTTTTGAAATTGTCCCCCAATAAAACCCCAGAGGCAGTGCACAGGTCTGTGTGTGTGTGTGTGTGTGTGTGTGTGTGTGTGTGTGTGTGTGTGTGTGTGTGTGTGTGTGTGTGTGTGTGTGTGTGTGTGTGTGTGTGCGTGCGTGCGTGCATGCGTGCGTGCGTGCGTGCGTGCGTGCGTGCGTGCGTGCGTGCGTGCGTGCGTGCGTGCGTGCGTGCGTGTGTGTGTGTGTGTGTGTCTGTCTGTGTCTGTGTGCACATGTGTGTGTGTCTGTGTGCACATGTGTGTGTGTGTGTGTGTGTGTGTGTGTGAATGAGAACCAAAAAAAAAAATTTGCGTACGCAAAACTCCTAGATAAAGTTTTTCAATATAATACACTGTCGAATAGTTCAAATTAGTCAAAATATTCCACGTTTTAACATATCAAATATTATTTATACGTCTGTTACAACAAAAAATCGGGAATATTTGAAAACATTACGTGGAAAGAATCTTATCTGAGGATTTTACTTTCGCCGCGTTCTTGCGCTTCAAAGTTTTTAAAGTAAAAAAATTGTAAGCATAGATGACATTTTTCCACATATTACTGTCGAAAATTTTAAATTATTCGAACTATTTCGTGTTTTAATATGTAAAAAAAATTTTACATCGGATTCCACAAAAAAAACGTTGAATACTTTGCAAAAATACGTGAAAAAAACCTTATCAAAGAGTTTTACGTTTATAGGTTTGTTATTGGCGAATTCGCAGTTATCATGTAGTACATTTGTATAATCCACAAAGTATTGTGTGGGAAAATTATCATGTAGAGTATTGCACGGGTCGTAACAGAAAGACAAATTAATTATCAATAAAAATGAACAATACGAACTTTTGGAAATTTGTAACTTCTGAAATTCTTGAATTTTAGAATTTTTTCTGAATTTTTAATAATAAGGCATGCACCATTGGAATTAAACGACTGGAATTCTATTTCGCCTTTACAGAAATTTACCTAAGGGAAAATACAAATTATTTAATTTTATAATAAAGAAACTGCTGAAAAAATTCAGCTTTTTATCAGCAAAAAATATCACAAAAAACATAATAATTGAAAATTTAATTTCAGAAACGTAAAAAAAGCATAGCACAAATAATAATCATAACAATAATTATAGAGTAAACAAAAACTTTTATAAGTGTTTAAATTATAATTTTCTGGTAATTAAGTTCATGATAAATTCTTGATTGTCTAGTATAAAATGGAATAAGTATAAAGTTTTTGGTAATAAATCCAAACATGGATTTATTCCAAAAAATGTGTGTAATAAGTCCAACTTGAATTCTTATTACCTTGGTATCAAGTCCAACATTTCGACTTATTACAACATAGTGGATATATTCCGTTATGGAATAACCAAAGGTCATTTGGAAATATTCCAACGAGTATAATATCTCAATAATTAAGCGTTTTCTTGACTTGTAATCTAGACAGACATGTAGTTTACGACCTGAAATTAACAGAAAATGTAAAAAATTCAATTTCAACAAATAATGGACTGATACCGTTGTACAATAGCAACTTCAATATTGTAGAACAATGTAGAATTTGTGGCACGTGGCTTAAATAGGGTGTTTGTTCCAGTATAATCTTATGTTATGCATCATTTTTTTAAAAAAAAATTGCCAACAGTTTTATATTCTTTGACAAAATTACTTTCTCGTTTTTTTTTGATTAATACACTTAGACGTAAATTATAACACAAAGAAATTAAGATTTCAGAATCGCTTTAAACAAAAAATAATTGCCAATAAAGATTTTAATTTTGTTGACACGTTTTCCGGCTGGAAATTGATTTTAAACGGTTAATTTTCATTACATTCCTTCAATAGTGCAGTATCTTCACTAATTTAATTAGCCTTGCTATGTGTCAAATAGTATTTTTGCCCACAGAACGATGTTACAATTTTATCGGTTAATTTATTCGTCAACACAATTATCAAATATATCTTTCGAATGCTTAATTTCAATATTTTTTCGTTCCCAATTTTATACCTAATACCTAGACTTAATTAATGTACACTATAGATACAAAATATATAAAATTTTGTGAACAATTTACCTAGTACATGCCAGAACTGATGGTACACTATAGCTGGGACAGACGTATGTGTAAGCAATCTTTTTTCATAGAATATATTTTTTTTGATATTTTTTCGTGTACACTATTACCTATCACCACACCTACCACCACAGTTATAATGCCACCAATTTGTCCGCCTAATTTTTGATCCACACCCAAAGCTAATTTCACCTAACGAATGCCAAATATATTTTTTTTTATTTGTTGCCCAATATATTTGGGTACAGTATATATTTTTCGCCCAAGCTTAGATTCGAGATTAATCAGCGCTGAAGTTTGCTGCATCTAACTTTAAATATAACAACCTTATTGTTTTATACATTCCTTGGTTTCAGAAAAATTATCAAGTGCATCTTCTTGATATTTTTTGTTTCCTTCTTACTGCATGATCATCAGTCACAACATGATGAATAGCGAAAAGCTGATTAAAAACAGCAGCTGATTCAAACGAGATAAACAATATATGATAAATTGCACATCACGGAATTGTTTTTATGCTAATATTTTTTATTGAAAATATCTTGCGGGAAACAACCACATATATTGTTTTTCAACTATTTTCACTACCATTTTAAAAACAATTTGCTTTTTAAATTTAAAGTCAAATAACACATTCCACAATACAAATATTGGCAGTTTCACAGTAAAACAAGTTGCTATTTAAAACTCAAGATCAATAACGCATTCGATATTTTTTCAAATCGCTAGACACTTTTAGGGAAAATATCATCTTGCTAAAAATGTCACCTTCAATTACTCTTAAACCGATCTAATTAACCCAATTCGTAGTAAACTGTGATTTAAAAAAGCAAACTTTAAAGTTTCGCATTACATAATTATCATTATTATTAAATAGTATCAATAAACCCATTTTTGACATATCGTAATATAAAAAATATAAACAAACATACAAAAACATATCGTAATATATAAAAATCACCCAGTAACTTTTACTAAAAAATGGAAGTTTTTAGATCCTACTTTTTGTTTTAAAATACAACATTTATCCTAATTTTTGGAGTTCGACCGTCAACACTTTTTTTGTTTTTTTGAGTAAAACTTTAAATTAGTTTTTATTCTGCGAACTGACTTTGAAAAAAGTAAAACCTTGAAAATCTTTCGCGTGATTTATTTCAAAGCGGTATCCTGTTTCGACACAAATGTACCTTAATTTTAAAAATCATTTCTCTGGTTTTTGTGTGAATTTGATAAAAAAAGACGCAGGATAATAATAGGGCACGGGGACATTACTGTTTATTGAAAGCATAAAAAATATAGCCATGTGTGTTTAATTGTGAATTTTTTTATAAAAAGTTTTTTAAAAAACTATTTAAAAAATCGATAATTTTTATATTAAGACAAAAACGCCCACAAAATATAGCATAATAAAATATAGTTTTAATTCTAGGTAAAACCAATTAAATATACACAAAAAAAACTAAATAATATCCCATATTGCATAATATTAAACGTAGTGAAAAAAATGAAACAACAGAGAAAATTGCAAGAGAAGTAAAGTAAAAAAGACACAAAAAGTCAAACTATAGAAAAATCAAACCTAACTGACCTTGACGATTTAAAGTATTAATCTAACTCTTTAACAATAAAATATAATGTTGATTAAATTTTGCGAAAAAAATTTTTTTGTTCAAATCATTTTTATACAGACTGTGATTTAACCAACTCAAACCCAGCAGTGATGATATTTTTATTTTGGAACAATACTCACATTGATGTTTTTCACGTTTCTCAGCATTCGCACAACTTTTTAAAATTATAATTCTTTGATAAGATTTTTTTGTCTTTTCTTAAAGATGCACATAAAAAATGCTTTGATGATTCCATTTTTTTGTTACGGTTTAAACGCTTAAGATATTCCTTATTAATCTTTTAATTATAAGAAAAAATTACCTGAAATGTAAAAAAGTTTAAATACAAACTGGTAAAAATTGCAAATAGAAATATACATAACAATATATGCGAAGTGAAATTTATTTGATCAACGTGAGACATTTTTTGTTGTGGAGACAAAATTTGTGAAACTAAATTTTTTCCACATAAGAAGTGTTTATTAGCATTAAACGTTTACCAACTAAAAAATCCGCTGGCTTAATTTTTAAAAAAGAAAATAATACAAAATGATATTTTTTCATTGCTTGTAATAAGACTTGATTGTTTGACAATTCTAGTTTGACATTCTAACAATATTATTAAAGTAAAAATATAAAAAAAACACTTGGTAACAAATGGCTAAAATGTGCCCGATGGAAACATATTTCGCGAATCATTGTTTTTGCGGCGTCAAATTCCGCAAGAACAGGGAGTCAAAGTTCAATTAAAGGTCAAAAACTGGGTTTTCCAAATTCTTGGCACTTGCAACGCTCATATAACTTGTTATTTGCCCCGAAAAGGTGGGTAAACAATTTATCTGCATGCAAATCTTCTGCTATATTATGAGATTGACGGGGTGTCATATAACAGGAGTATTTAACGTGCGTACCAATACCAGTCACTTTGTTTTTTGTCTGGGGCTCTGGTGGTATAATTTAGGATTCAGAATTCACAAACAAAAATCTAGCTTTTAAAATCATGGATAGGAGAATTGGAAATGGCGCTGCCCGGAATGTTGAATGTCCCAGAATAAAAGTGGTGGTCGAGGACGAAAATGGTAAATCTATTCAAGAAGAAAGATTGGAATTCCAAAGCCCGACTTTTAAAATAGGAATGGGCACTTCAGCGGACAGTGTCCGAGTTTGTGGACGGACAGCGAAGAAAAAGGTCTCTTTAAAGGACGAATATATATTATTATTGTGTTTCAAACGCGGAATGCAAATCACGCAATACTAATTTTTAAATGAGAAATTATGGACAATTTTCGACCGTGTTGAGCAGCCAAATTTAACATTAAAAAGCATTAAAACGTTTTTTTTTGCGCATGGGACACAATTTTACGCCGGTTTCATTCAATTTCCTTTTAATAATCTAAAAATAGACGGATTTTATAATATATTGCAGAATAAAAGTACAGATAACCAAATTTAGTTAATTTCTAGCAACCATTTAAAGAACGTTCCCAATTTTTCCAAAAATACGTAGTCGGCAAAATTGGATGATATTATTTGCATGAGTGACCTTTAAAATCCACCACAAGTTGTTTCTTGCTATTGAAATTTGAGTTAGTTACAATTTTTAAAAAATAAAAATAATTATTTTTCTCGTTAATTGGTTTCTAGATTAACGGTTGATTAAAAAACACACAACAGACAAAAATAAAAATATCTTTCATTTTGTCGATTTTAGTTTTTTAGAAAAAACTTAGAAAAAAAGTCGGATTCATTTTTCACAGATAGGAATTAAATTATATTTTAAACTTCACAAAACTATCATAGCGGTTTTTTTGCAAAGTTTTATCTAAACGAATTCATTATTATCTAACTTACTGTTTAGGATACATGTGTTTTCATTTCTAATTTATCATTAGCTAAAATTATGAGTAAATTTTATTTAAATTTGATATTTTTATTTGGTTTTTCTATACAAACATGCAAAATAAATCAAAAGGAAACTTTTGCAAAAGGATACCCTTTGTATGATTTTATTTTTATATAATTTAATATATAATTTATATAATTTTATATATAAACGCTTCTCTGTTGATTTGTGATTTACCTTTAAATAATACTATTAAATCGACTTGCAGTCCCACTCATGGCTTTTTATTTTATTTTTTATTTTATTATTTTTTTCATTAATTTTGCTGTGTTTTTTAGCTCCGAATTGAAATGCATGAGCTCTATTTGCCCTTACACCCCAAAGGAAAAATACACTGGAAAGAAACAGCAAGGTGCGTTATTTTTTACACTTTAAAGGCTGGTTCATCCTTATGTAAAAACGTCCTTTGGACAAAGTCCAAACAACAAATACAGCGTATAAACGTATGTAAAAACGTCCTTTGGACTTTGTCCAAAGGACGTTTTTACATAAGTATGAACCAGCCTTTAGGGTCATTTTTAATATTGCTGTATTCAAAAGGTCAAATAAGCCAAATTGACTTGTAATTAACAATATATATATAGTAAAATCCATGATAATTCGTTTAACTGTTTTTATTTGTTTAATTCCTATCTCTCCTAACACAGTGTACTATTTATTAAAGTAAGTTCAAGGAGATAGTAAAAAAATTTTAAAATTTAAAAGTCCAACATGAAACAAAAAAGTTTTTTCTTATATTTGCCTATACATAAAAAAATATTGGTTATTTCAAAATTTTTAGGTGAATTGTTATAACATAAGTTTGGCCCGCGTTTGGCGACCTACATATAATTTAATCCAAATAAACTTAAACTGTAATTCAGAATAGGTCGCAGTCACATATATTTGTTTTTGATTTTTTTGTTGTGATAAAATTATTTATCTGAGATTTAAGATTTATCACCCGAAATAGGTTTCTTTGTTAATCTTATGAAGTGGATAATTTTAGCGATTAAAACAAAAAACAAAGATTTTTTCTTACAGTTTGATCTTCTTCTTTTTAAACTTTCAATACGCAAAAAGTTTAAAGAGGTTTATCCGGATTACCAGAATACTGAAGAATAAATTAATAAATAAAGATCACTGCAATCCGAGTTTTACCTTCTTACAAAATTTATTAGTTGTCTGTTTGCTTCCAACCAATGCATATTTATCGTAAAACTCATAAAACTTTTTGATCCAGTTCACTAAGGACTGGGATCGGTTTTTTAAGCATATCGGTATGTGTAAAAAACCGTCGCTGTTTGAAGTAAAACGGTCCAATATTTTTATAAATACCCCCCTTTAGTTTCCTCGGAATTACCTCCTTGCATCTCCATTAGTGATGTTCCTACCCTCCAATATGATTTTTCGAAGCCCCGGAGATTTAAAGCAGAGAGAGCCCCGGAACTGTACCCCCTTAAATGATTAATTTTAAGCTTTTTTTAAGCTTTTTTAAGCTTAAAATACATTTAAAATTACTTATTTGCATTTCTAAGACTATTGTTAACGTTTTAAATAAGCTTTCAAAAAAAAATTAAATTACAAAAAAATTTTGACAAAACAATCTATGGCATTACTCTTTAATTATTATTGGATTTTTGGAAAAAAAAAGGACGGAGCTCCCGGGGGTTGCTCCGAAGCCATGAAAAGCGGAGCTTTGCTTCTGAGCTCCGGAGCTCGGAGCTACGGGGCACATCATCTTCACACTGTAATATAAAAGATATGGGTCTCCCATCTCTGAAGTAAGTTGCATAAATGTGTCTATATCTATAGACACATTTATGTGTCTATATCTATAGACACATTTATGTCTATATCAAATCTATATAAGGAACTTAAAAACAAGCATTGCCGCAACAAAAGTTGAATACAGTAGCATGTTTTTTTAACAATAGAAATTATATCGTTCAGTTGCTTTTTATACGCAATTGTAAAACTGGTTAACATAATAGAATGCCTCAAATGATTTTCTCCTAAAACATAAAATATTTATACAATAATGATTTTTTAGATTCGTTCGTATGTTTATATAGTAAACATTTTTCTAGATTGAGGTTTCTAGTTCAATAGACTAGCAATTAAAAACATTAAAATTACACACAGATGTTGCATTATTTATTTGCGTAAATTATTGTATTTATTTTTATTAGATGGATTAAATACGAGGAAGCCTTAGAATTAGGTTCTGAAAAGTGGGGAAAAGCGCACATATCCTCACTGTCGTTTAAAAGTGCTCAGGATATGCACAATCTCCTCACAAAAAGTAAGTGTCAAATTTTAAAATTGACTAATTTTATAAAGGACAAAATTAATTTTTAGTGTTTTTTTATTTATTCTAACAGAAACAGAGACTAGAAATATTTTCGAAACTAAAAAAAAATATTCCTTTACTACGATAAACAAAAATCGAAAAAAAGTAATTAAGGATTTTTTGTGGGCCACAATAATTATACTTTTTTTGGTTTTTGAGGCCAAAAGGCGCGTCTAAAAAGCGTAAAAAGAACGCGGTAGTGCTTAATGTTTAATTCACTTCGAGTCGTTTCTATAACTATCTCTTTCTATTTTTATTTCTATTTTTATTTTTTATTCTTTCTATTTTTACGCTATATACACTACGAGTTTAAGCTGCGATAACAATTATGCCAAGGATTAATACTTGATTTCCTTGCCATTTATTTCATCCTGGTAATCTTGAATGAATACGCTAAAGTAAAAATTGATGTAAGCTCTATTAGCAATCACTTGTGCGGGTAAATTTTTTAAAAGAGAAAGGGTTAACCAACCCTTTACCAATTTTTAGTGCTTCTTAATGAGAATGCACAGAGCGGTGATGCCGATTTTCTCTGCGTTTTAAATGCTGTTTTTTGTTTAGACAATCATAAAGGGTTAAGCGATGTTAGAATGGCGCCACGGTTTGTGCTCAATAAAAAACTTCGCGTCTTCTTTTCATTTAATATAACTAAACAACCTTTACCAATATTGAAAGTCTAAGCGCGTTTTTCATATTTTAGACCATTTATGTTAAAAATAATAAATGGTTTTGTTTTACCACTCCGTAAATCTTGTTAATTTATTTTAACTAAAATCAATTTTTCGTTTTGTGAGTCCACAGGAAAATTATTCGCCAATGAAAAAAAACTGTTAAGGAAATTAATTAACAAATGTATTCAGTGTTGCTTCACGTTAAATTAAATTTTTTGCCATATACCTTCTTAATATTTTTTCGTAAAATAACAACGCTTAGTTAGTTTAAAATTAACAAAAATAATTAAAAGAGCAAATAAAAACTGAAAACATAAAATTAACCCATTAAAAACAAGGTTTCTTAGTTGGAAAAGCAGGTTTTACCTGAATTTTATGTACTTATGTACCTCCATCGCATATTTTGTTGCCGCTAATACCTGCCTACAACCTTCCTCTATTCTAAATTTATCTGTCTCTAACCTGAATCCTATCTGCCTCCAATGCCGTTTTCCCTGCGTCCTACCTGCCTCGCAACCTCTATGCTTAACATTTATATGCTTCAACAGAAGGGCCACCTGTCTCCTGCCTGCCTCCAAAACAATCCTACCTGCCTCTATTCTGCCTCAACCTGTCTTTGAGGCATTTTTAAATGCCTATAGTGTCAGGAGGCAGGTTAAAGAGCCGTAATTACCAGGTTATGCACAAAATCAAAAAAAAAGGTTTTACTTTTTTACAAATTGAACTTAAATAAATAAAAAAATTATTAATTTTAATTATAATTCATTTTCAGCTGCATTATTGTTTGATTTGCATGAAACAACAATGGAATTGATCGCCCATCAAATCGGCAAAAAATTCCAGGAGGTTTTTGATCTCAACGAAGAAGCGGCGATGATGGTAAAGCAACTGCTTCTAATAGGTGAGAATTTTAATACAAATAAAATTGGCATATAATAATGAAATATGATAAAACAAAAGCAAAAATAATATTTTATTAGTGTTTTTTGATAGGGTAACTGACTTAATTTCGGCCACCTTTTTTATTTTTCTGGATAAGTTTTTTCTGACTCTTTTAATCGAGCCAAGATTTGGTCTAAGAATCAAACGACAGCTATTTTTGTTATTCCAGTGCAAAATTTCAAAATTTCTGTTACACTTAAAAATCAGTGGAGGTTTAAACTTTTTTGAATATTGGCCGAAGTTAAGGCGCGTTTCATTAACTTCGGCCACCTAGAAAAAACTGGCTATAACTATTGCTAAAACGAACGATAAATATTTATAAAGGTTGCAAATATATCCTTAGGTATTGTTCTTGGTACATATAACTTAATTTTTTCCCGTTTGCAAACTTTTATTGCTAGTAGCAGGACTTTAAATAATTATTTCAAAACCTTAAAAAACACAAGTTTTAACAACACGTGTTTTTTGTTGAATTTTTTTGGTGTGAAAGAATATTTCAAACATAAAATGGCTTTTGTTACAGCCAACCAACATTAAAGAAAGCCTGGTAAAAATTTTATTCCACACTATTAATTTTTTTTATATTTTTAACCTAAAAATAACCAAAAAAACAAAATCCGCCTGAATTTCGGCCACTTTTTAGGTTTAAAACAAAAACAAAAGCCAAAAAAACAAAAAAACCGATTACAGAACCCAAAATTATCAACTTAAGGTAGAACTTCACAGTTTTGACCACTTGGACTACAAGTCGGATATTATTATAAATATTAATTTTTGGCCCATAAAAATGGGGTGCTATAAAAAGTCAAGAATCTGTGCTATCCAGTAGTTATAAAAACATCACCGAAAAATTTGTCAAGTTCGCAAAAGATGTCCATGGATTCTACCTCTGAAAACCACAATAAGGCCTTTTAAAAAAAATTGATTCGTTATTTTTGGGCGAAATTTTATAATAAATTAGGGTAATGTAGGGGACAACTTTCAGAGGTGGTTTGGGTTCAAATGATCTCAGAATTTTTTTAAACTGCAAAAAAGACTTTTTTTACAAAAATATGTAGTAAAAAAATCCTGAAGTCCTTTTTTAATCGTTTATAATAAAAAAAGTGGTAAAAGCCTATATCTAACTATTTTCAAACTTTCGTTTAAAAATAACGAATCAATTTTTTTAATTTTAGTTTAATTTTTTTTTAATTGACGCCGAGAAACTACATTTTGAACCATTCCTTTAAAAGTTGTTTTTAATTGAAAATCCCAGCGGACCCAGTAGCCGAGTGGTTAGTACGTTGTTGTTGTTGTTGCAATACCTGAAACTTATCTTCCCTATGCAGATTATGCAAAGGGCAGGCGCTAAAACAAGCCAGGAGGGGCGAAAAAGTTTCAACCCTATGGTTGAGACTCCTCTTCCAACATTAATAACGTTAACAACCTTTACCGCTAGAGTGTTCACTGCATGCAGTGTTCACTCATTTCGAGGTCTTCGTCCAAAGGATTAGTACATCGCGCTCGGATCCTCGGATCCATGGATTTGAGTAGTCGCTCGACCATATATTTTTACCGCCGAAAATTTTTTTTTCATTTTTTAGCTTTTTAATTTAAAAAAATGTTTTATTATTTAAGATACGCTAAATAGAAAATGAAAAAATAGAATATTTTTGGTAATAAACTTTATTAATGTTTTGTATTTTTAACATGTATTTTATTGATGTTATTTGATGATTGTGGACGATAACATTTTTTTACAGGAAAATGAATGTCAAAAATTGATTCAGCAGGTTAAACTACGTATAGTAAGATGTAATTCAAAAAGATCTGTCGTCAAAAAAAACTGTGAAGTAAAATTGTTTACCTTAAAGGGTAAACAAGACGTTAAAAAAGTTAAGGAGTTGTATAATTCGACACCAACCCTTGCCTATTTTCGATGTTTTGAACAAAACAAATTTTCAAAAGTTGCAAATTTATGCTTAGGTATTGTTCTTGGTACATATAACTTAGTTTTTTACCGTTTGAAAACATTTATAGTTGGTAGTAAGACTTTAAATAATTATGTCAAAAACTTTAAGAAACAGAAGTTTAAAAACACGTGTTTTTTGTTGAATTTTTTTGACGTGAAAAAATATTTTAACATAAAATGGCTTTTGTTACAGTCAGCTAATTTTAAAGAAAGCCTAGTAAAATTTTTTTTACTATATGAGTTTTTTAATATTTTTAACCTAAGAATAACAAAACAAATTCCGCCTTAATTTCGGCCACCTTTCAGGTTTTAACAAAACAAAAACAGAAACCTAAAATACAAAAAAAGATTACATAAACCAAAATTATTAACTTTAAGGATAAACAAGACGTTAAAAAATTAAGGAAGGGTATAACTCCATTCAACCAACCCTTGCCTATCTCCAATGTTTCATATCGGAATGCAGCCCTCCGCCAAGAAAATAACCTGACTTATTTAAACTGAATTTCAATAATTTTTGAGAAATTCCTACTGGTCTATTGATAATTCAAACCTAGTCAATTGGGAGTTGGATTACTTTAACCCACACAGATGTTCACTAGGTAATTTTTATGACTGCATCCCTCCGCCAAGGGAAATAATCTGAAATGTTACTGTGTTTTTGTTTACTTTAAACAATTTTTTGAAGCATTGCTACTCTATATTGTGGTAAGGGGAGTTATTGTGGGAAAAACCCACTGACATTGATACTTGCAATATTCACTATATGACGGCATCTCTCCACCGAGAAAATAACCTGACTTTTTTAATGTGTTTCTATATTATTTTTGAGAAATTCCTTTAGCTCTATTTATAATTTAATACAACCCAGTAAATTATTGGTTATTTAACGTCACCCCTACACATGACGGTTCAAATCTTGTTAAACATGAATTTTAAGGTGGCCGAAACAAGCCGAATCTTAAACTGCGCAGTTACTTAAACGCATTGCAAAGTGATTTTGAAAAAAATATCAAAATATAAAAATTAACAATTTTGAGCCTTAAATAGAAGCTATTTTAAGGTTATATATTGTTTCGCTCTAAATTTAATGTTGTTTAAACACAAGGCAAAAATCACAACACAAGTCCAAAATAAAACTAATGCCCCAAAAAATGGTTAAATCAGGTCTTACTAAAAAATTTAAACCATTTTTAACCCGTTCTCAAAATGATTTAAAATACTCCAAGAACGTGATATATCATAGTGCTTTTAAAAAATACAGAAGAAAAACATACTATTTTAGATGGTCTTTTCAGGTTCCATACAATTTTACGAGATTACCCAGACTTAATTTTTGTATAGTATACTGCTTAAGATTACATTGAAATTTTGGATATGAAAATAATTGTATTGATATCATGAGGACACCATGACGTTTCTTTTAAAATAAGTAAATTTTTTAATGTTTTATATCTTTAATAAATGACATTGAATTTAATGCATTAAAAGGCGAGAATTCTAGCAAAAGCCGAAACAAAGTTTCGGAAAAAAAACCTTAATTAAATGGAATAGTATAAAGCTACATAAGTCTAAAAAATAAATGCCAGAAAACACTGAAACAAGTCTCTTTAAAACCTGTAAATTAATAACAGATTTTGTGAAATTTTCAGAAAAAACAAAATCCAGTAAAAACCATACGTGTCAAAGCTTTAGCTTGCGTTTTTAACCATTAATGAAACTTAATTTAGATAAATTTCCCACAAACTTGATTAAGCTTTTATATGAGTTCACCAGCTGTAAATACCATAGTATTAGATAAGTCACACGTCGTCAAAACGATACAAAAAAGTATTATCCAAGCGTCACAGTAAGCATGAAAAATTTTTGTCAAAATAAGTTATCGCATTGTGCATTAAATTTTGTTATTCATTATTATTTTCGTACAAATCAAAGCATACCGCCGTATAAACGGCTTTTTAAAACCAAATATCAAGTTATAAATCTAAGTCCGAAAAACATTGAAAAAATTAGATTTAATATAAGGCGACTTTTTCTTTAATGTTTCTATTTATTACATAAAACAAATTAGTAGTCAAAGTATTTGTTAAATTATTAGTCGCCTTATATTAAATCTAACTTTTTCAATGTTTTTTGGACTTAGAACTGGATATTTGGTTTTGCATCAAAACATACCGCCGTTCATACGGCGGTAAGCTTTGATTTATACGAAAATAATGATAAATTACAAAATTTAATGCACAATGCGATAATTTATTTTGACAAAAAATTTTCATGGTGACTGTGACTTTTTTTGTATCGTTTTGACGACGTGTGACTTAATTAATACCGTGGTATTTACAGCTGGTTAACTTTTGTAAAAGCTTGTAAAAGCTTAATCCACTTGGTGGGATATTTATGTGAATTAAGTTTCATTAATGGTTAAAAACGCGAACGAAAACTTTTACACGTATTGTTTTTATTGGATTTTGTTTTTTTTTTGAAAATTTCACAAAATTTGTTTTTATTTTAAAGATTTTAAAGAGACTTGTTTCAGTCTTTTCTGGCATTTAGTTTTTAGACTTATGTAGCTTTAATACTATTTCATTTAATATAAGGCTTTTTTCCGAAACGTTGTTTCGGCTTTTGCTGGAATAATGAAATAATATAATATTTTCAGAACGTTCCAGTCCACCTGCACCAGCACCAATACCACGGCCACCATCCCCATCTCCAATAGGTAAAATATTTTTTTTTTAATTTTGTGAATTCAAACTTTTTGTCTTCGATTTTGATAATTTTTTTATGAAAACTTTACCCCTGCTCCAAATAGCCCACAAAAATGTTTTCAACAAAATATCTCCAGTGGTTCAGTAGTTATAACCTTCCAAAAATAGTTTTTTCGACAATTCTGTACGTAAAAAATTGTACAATGGGTATAACGATTTACGTTACAAATTATATATTCGAAGAAAGCGGCTACTTTCGATTTTAATTTAATACCTTGATCGGGAAGATTGGTGCAGTATTTGTCGAGATATTGCGTTTCCCGTATAAAAAACCCGCGATTTGTTTTGTTAAAAACACCAAACGACGGCATTGATTTGAATAAGTTTGCCCAATCTTTTATGTCGTCACTTTGTATTTTTGGCAAACAAATCGAAGATTTTTTGTACGAGAAACACAATATCTCGACAAACACTGCATCAATTTTAAAGATAAAGGTATTAAATTAAAATAGAAAGTAGCCGCTTTCTTTAAATGTTTAATTTATAACTCCAATTATTATACCCATTGAGCAATCTTTCACGTACAGAATTATCGAAAAATGCCATTTTTGGAGGTCATAACTCCTGAACCACTGGAGGCATTTTGTTGAAAAAATTTTGTATACTATTATTGAGGACAGAAGTAAGGTTTTCACAAAAAATATCAAAATTAAAGACAAAAAGTTTGACTCCGCACCGCACTTTTAATCACTTAAACTCCAAATATTTTCATGTTTTAATTTTTATAAATATTTTTTGTCGATAAAACCATTATTTAATAACTCTCATTATGAAGTTTTTCGTTGTTTTGGTAATATTAAGAACTTTTTAGTTTTTTTTTAAATTTTTTTTAAAATTAAAGTTGGTTTGAGACATGATGAAAAGGCAAAAATAGAATAAAGATTTTATTTTATTTCTCAAATTCTCAAACACTTTGGTTTTTACCCAAAGTATTTTAGACCCGGGATGAAGATCTGTTTTAACGGATCGAAACGTTTGAAATAAAATTTTTATTCTATTTTTACCTTTTCGCCATGTCTCAAACAAACTTTAATTTTAATTATGACCATCGAGACAACTCTAAAAGACTTCGTAATTAAATTTTTTTGATTTGTATATTTTATGAAATTAATTTTTAAAACAAAAACGCAAAAATTTACTGATTGTAATATAGGTCTGTTCATGCCATTTTTAGATCCTTGCAATGCTTGCAGGCCTAGAATTGAATTAAACAGCGATGATCAGTTCGCATTATTTATAAAGTATAAATCAGGAAAAACAAAATCATCCAAAAAGTCGTCATCCAAAAAATCTAAATCAAAATCTGGAAAAAAATCAAAATCAAAATCCGGCAAAAAATCATCATCCAAAAAATTATCCGGCAAAAAGTCTTCTGGGAAGAAATCATCTGGCAAGAAAGAATCTAGCAAAAAATCTTCCGGAAAAAACCTGTGTAAAGCAAAACTTGTTTGTCAAAAAGGTTACAAAGTTGTTAAAAATAGCGGTGCTAAAAAATCTGTGTGTAGGACTTATGATGAAGCTTGGGATCCAGAAAGGCTAGGATATTGCGGTGAGTTATTATCAACTGTCCAGATTTTATATGACCATGAAGTTTAATAATCGTATTGTGAGTTGTGTTTTGAAGAAGGCTTTTTATTTTTAATGTCCATAATATTTATGCCGATTTCTTTTCAAGAAACTCATGATTTTGAAAATTAGTCCTGTGCAAACTTAATCCTACCCTCGACTTATCATAAAAGGAAACTATAATTTACTCAACGGGTAAAAATTTAAAATTTAGATATACAATTTTTCAAACTCGGACCTGAAAAATAAATTAACTTATTAGGAACAGTTTGCCTTATTTAGGAAAGCAAGTTTTTATCAGTCTTTTACGTGCCGTTATTTCACGTTTTGTTGTGTCTTACCTGCCTTCCACCTGCCTACTAACTTCCTACATTCTGAATTTACCTGCAATTAAACAGTCTTCTACTTGCTTCTGAGACAGTTTTAGCTGCCTCCTACCTTCCTGATAAGATTTTAAAACTTCAACGTTTGAGGCAGTACCACTTGTCTCCTATACCTACCTGCCTCTGAATTAGTTTTGCTTGCATTTGACTATTCTCTTACATGCCTTCAAAACATTTTTTTCTTGTTTTGACTGTGTTTCTTCCTGCCTTCGAGACAAGTTGGGCTGCCTCTTACTTGTCAAAAACTACTAGAAACTGTTTTAAGAGGTGTCCGTACCTATTCAGGAAAAAAGCTTAAAAATATTTTTCATTTAAAATTAACAGTTTCAACGAAAGCAATCTTTATTTTTGCTCTTAAAAAAAGTCTTAACTTGTGTAATTTTAGAGTAATTTTAAAAAAACAAAATTAATTATTTTATTTGCCGTTGAACTAGAGGTACATTGAGCTGCTCACTAATACTCAATACCAATTACTACTCTCATTATGTTTAATTGTAAGTACTAAGCTTAAGCTAAAGCTCACAATTAATCTCGGTTTAAGCTCAAGCTCGAAATTCGCTCAAATTAATTCGCTCAATTATGAGCTTGACTGTGAAAAAATAAACAAAAAAGCAAAAACTGTGTACCATAACAAAAAATATGCATTTCTGAATCAAAAATCTCGCCTGAGTATTGCGTCTTTATATTGGCATAAATTCATAATAGTCCATTTCAATTGGATTTTTATTTTAAAAACATATTCCCTATATTTTAATTCGTGTAAACTACAATATCTATTATAATAATGACCTAACTCAATTTATAACCCTATTTTACATAAATAAATTCGTTTCAATTCACGAAAATGGTTAAAAAATATTCCGTTTTAACGGCATTACTCAAATACTTGTCCCATTTACTAGACCATTCTAAAATCTGAAACGATTCCCATCTTTATGTATGCCTATTTGATCCGGGTTAAGACGGCTTTCAGTAATGCTTTCGGTAGTTTTCGAGGCCGCTAAACCTTCTTTTTTGATGCCTGTGTTATTTGAGTAAAACCGGGATTCAATACTGCTTTTGCTTGGTTGGGAGCAAGTAGGAGCCAGGATGGAGACAAGGTGGAGGCAAGTTGCAGCTATACATAGTTGAGACAGACAAAAGTGCTCGGTGGTAGGTAGTAAGAAGGTGGCACTGCCTCCTGTGTCAAAGCATGTACATTTTATGAGGTAGGCAGGAGGCAATTAAAACTGCATCAGAGGCAAATAGGATGCATTTTAGAGGCTAATAAACTTAGAATGGACACATTTAGGAGGCAGGTGAGAGAAAAGTATGATACAGCAAATGCAGCCATAAAGGCTGAAAGGTGGAAGATAAAGACAACTTGCCTTCCCGAGGCACATTGTTCCTACTGGGGTGAGCTGTGGATAATAAGATCCCGATAAATGAGTGTTTTATTAATATTAATTAATTAATTAAAATTAATTTTTCCTTAACTTAGAAAAGTTTTCCTTAATTTTTTTAACTCTAGGGTTCGGTCCTTCATTGTATAACTTTAGCTTTTTTTTAATGTATTTTTAACATTTTTATATTTTGTCGTTACTACGGCAAAATGAGCCACAGTTCCTATCAGATATGTGTGCCTGTGACTCATTTTAAATTTAAAACTGGGCCCTATTAACTACAGAATGAGTCAAAGTCACGTGTATTTTATGATGACAGTGGCTCATTTTGCCGTAGTAACGACGATTTGTATAAAAATTTTTATAAATAGTACTCTCTTAAAAGTGATTGGGTGATTGGTTAATATAACGTAGAAATTAGTAAGTTTCTACGAATTTTTTAACGGGAAAGGATCCGCTCACTTAATTAGTAATTTTTACGATTTTTTTATTTATTAAAGGCTTAATAAAAAATTAGTGAAACTCCCGTCTTACAATAAAATTTTTCCGATAAAACTCCAGTTAAAGGATGCATAAAATAGGTTTACATGAAGCAAGAATTTATAATACTTAACAAGCATAATAAATTAAAGATTCAAAACAATAGTTTTAACTTCCAAACTTTACTTTTATTTTAGTTTCAGCGCCATGGCGAGAAGAAAAGTCCTTCTTCGGTCAAATTTTTTATATTTTTTCTTATTTATTTTAAGGGTGAAAAAAAAGTGATTTATGGTTACTTTTCAAATATAAGATTGTTTTAATTAAAAGACAAAACATTTCTTACCTTAGTCTGTCCTTCCTTAATTTGTTTTGTAAATGAAAGTGCAGAATCCACACTTTAAAAAAATAAATAAAGTGTTGCAAAAACTTAAAATCCCTGGCAGAAAATTTTACACACTTCAAACTAAGGATTTAAAGTCAGTGCACACACAAGCAATTTCTGCCATCGTAATTCCATTGAAATTATCAGCGCCTTTGGAGTTTTTTCTTTGCAAAGTATTTTTGTTTTAACAATAGCGAAGAATTTCCAATATTTCCAACAAAATATCCTCACAAGTTTGATATATTTAGAGCAAAATCAAAAGAAACGTCCCGTGGTAAATATTAAAACTTTAAAAAGAGTCGGATTAAATTGGCCGAACCTTATTTTTTTGTTTTAAAACAATTATTTTTGTTATTAATAAACATAAAACAAAAAAATGAAGGTTGAAAGAATTTGACTTCAGTTACACATAGGATTTGATTATTTTCGTAGAATATATTTATATAAATAGTCAAACAAAACCAGTGGTAAACCTAATTATAAAATAAAAAACCGCCGCACCAGACAAAACTGTATGTTTAATATGTAAAGAGCAATTATCAATTTCAACGAGATTTTTCTAAGTTAATTTTACGAATTTTTTCGTTCAATCAACTAATATTATCGCAATACTTTTCTAACCTACTTATTTCGTTAATTTAATCAAAATGTGATTTACGACTTTTTTTTAACGAATTTTTTAGGGCCACTTTTTAGAGAGTATCAGGAAAATCTGCCATAAATACTTAGGACTTGGTTCTTTTTTTCAGTTGTCTTGGTAAAGGGAACCTAAAGAGTTTTAAAATGTTGAGATTTTTTAAAAAAAGATCAGTGTAACTATGCAATGCATAAGGACACTAATTTTTTTATTTAAAACAAAACTTTAAATTCCACTTAAATATACTATAAGATGGTTTAAAACAACATTTAAAATCCTATATTTCAATTTTAAATTAAAAAAATAGATAATTTCCGATCAAATTTAAGTTGGTGATACATTTGTTATTATTTATCCTTTTCAGTTTTTGAACTTTTTTATTGCTGCCATTTTTTTAGTATTTGAATGAAACAAAAATAGCTTATATGTCTTGTCTCATACTTTTTAGCAGGTTAAACTTATGACACCTACGTTTTTATGTGTTACCTCACAATAGGTTTTTATATTAACTTCTAAACGTTAACTAAGGCTTTCATCATTACAATACTTAGTCACGATAACAACAATTTAATTTGTGGATTCATTTATCCAAATTGGTTTAAGTGCTTGGATATACTGCATTTTTACACTGCTAAAGTTTTTATTAGTTTTTAGAAAGTTTTTTTTGCCTTGCGAATTTATGTAATTTGACAGATTAACTCAGTGAAGACGGCTTCCTTAACAGCCTTCGGTCGGTTGGAGGCAGGTATAAGGTAATAAAAGCTATACCTTGGAGACAAGTAGGCGACAAGGTTATAGGCATGTAGGAGACAAAAAAATGTCTCGGAGACAGGTAAAAATAGGGCAGAGGTAGGTAATTTTGGAAAGAAGGCAGGTGTGAAAATGAAGCACGTGGAAACCAGGTAGCACCGAGCAAATTTTTTTATGGAGGCAATTAAAAACCTGCCTTACCAAATGAGGCAACCAGCCCTGACTGGGTTGATAAGGGCCAAAACCTACCCCAAAAACGATAAAGAAAATCAGCGACTAACCTAAGCCTAGCTAAGCTAAGCAAAACCTAAGCTAAGCCTAAGCTAAGCTTAAGCTAAGCCTTAGCAAATCTTAAGTCTAAGCAAAACTCAAGCCTAAAGCCTAAGTAAAACTTAAGCCTAAGCAAAAGCTAAGCTAACTCTAAACCTAAGCAAAACCTCTAAGCCTAAGCAAAACCTAAGCTAAGTCTAAGCCTGAGCAAAACCTAAGCCTAAGCAAAATCTAAGCCTAAGCAAAACCTAAGCCTAAGAAATACCTAACTTAACCCCTCCCCTGTCATTTTTGGGGTAGATTTTGGCCTTTGGCGACTGAGTTTAGATTCGCTTTATTTATAATTATATCATTTTTTGTTTTATTAGTTTAAATAAATGTACGAATGCATAATATTTTTATTGCTATCCAAAAGTTTAATTATACATCTTTAGGACCATCAAAACGACCAAGTTCACCGGGACCTTCACCTTTGCCGCGGCCAGCTCCATCTCCGACAGGTAAAGTTAATTTTAACATAAGGGATTTACCTGGCATACAAGAAATTGTGGGTCTAGTATTCCCTCCACAAAATAAAAATTTTTCGCTTAACAAATGAATTCATTTAATTTTCCTCAAAATTGGTAAAGAAATAGCACTAATAAAATTTTTAGGCATTGTTTAATGGTATAGTATTGTGCAGACTTTGTTTTTGTGAATAAATTTGTTGGGCTAACTAAAAAGTAAACTTTTAATAACATTTAAACTTAATCCTTAAGAATACCCATACACATGAAACAGATGTTTTAGTTGGTATTTTAAATTTCCAAAAAAAAATTGTGAAAGTCATTTAATTTACGAAGTATTTTCTTTAAGTGCACACCGGGTGCACCATATTACCAATCACTATCTTGGTTAGTTTCAATTCAATAGAGCATTAATAGGTAAATTTTTATTTAAATTTTAGGTACCTATTAATGCTCTATTGAATTGAAACTAATCAAGATAGTGATTGGTAATATTTGCACCCGGTGTGCACTTAAAGAAAATTCTTCAAAATTAAATGACTTTCACAATTTATATATATATATATATATATATATATATATGTATATATGTATATATATATATATATATATATATATATATATATATATATATATATATATATATATATTTTTTTTTTTTTTTTTTTTTTAAGGGAGGTTAGGGGGGTGGGGGAGGAAAAGTGGGGGGGAGGGGAAGTTAGGGAATTTGGGGGTTTAATAGAATAGGGAAAAAGGAAGGAAAGTGATAAAGAGGAAAGAATGAGAATATTGGGAGGGAAGAAATGAAGGAGAAGAAAAAGGGAGAGGGAGGGGAAGGGTGGGAAAGAGAAAAAAAAGAAAATAGAGAAAAAAAAAAAAAGAAAGAAAAAAAGGGGAAAGGAAAAATAGGTGAAGGATTTGAGGAGAAGAAGGTTGAGGAGAGGTTGAGGAGAGTAATGAGGAGTAAAAGTGTAGAAAGATGAAGGAGAAGAGGGAAAAGAGAGGAGGGGTGGGAAATGTTTTTTAGTCGCAAAAGGAGGGGCAAATGGGAGGTAGGCAAAAAGAAGAGAATGAAGAGAGAGAAGGAAGTGAAAGGAGGAAAGAGAGAAAAAGAGGAAAAAAAAAGAAAAAGGGGAAAAGAAAGAGAAAAGAGGAAAGAAAAAGAAAAGTGAAAAGAGAAGAAGAAGAAGAAGAAAAAAAAGGAGAAAAAAGAAGAGGTGGGGAAGAAAAAATGAAAAAAAAAAGGAGAAGAGAAAGAAAAGGAAAAAGAAAGGGATATAAAAGAAAGGAAGTGAAAGAAAGGGAAAGTGAAAAGAGTAGAGAAGAAAAAAAAAAAGAGGAGAAACAAAAGGGAGAAAGAAGGGAAAAAAAGAGAGGAAGAAGAAAAAAAGAAAGAGGAAAATAGGAGAGAAAAAGAGAAAAGAAAGAAGAAAAAAAAAGTTTTGGTGGGGGTATAATTAGGTTTACCACTGGTTTTGTTTGACTATTTATATAAATATATTCTACGAAAATAATCATATCCTGACCTTAACTGAAGTCAAATTCTTTCAACCTTCATTTTTTTGTTTTATGTTTATTAATAACAAAAATAATTGTTTTAAAACAAAAAATAACATTTGGCCAGTTTGAATTCCGACTCTTTTTTTAAAGTTTTAATACTTACCACGGAACGTTTCTTTTGATTTTGCTCTAAATATATCTAACTTGTGATGGATATTTTGTTGGAAATATTAAAATTTTTCACTATTATTAAAACAAAAATACTTTGCAAAAAAAATTTCCAAGAAAGGCACTGATAATTTCAATGGAATTACGATGGCAGAAATTGCTTGTGTTTGCACTGACTTTAAATCCGTAGTTTGAAGTGTGTAAACTTTTCTGCCAGGGATTTTTTTAAGTTTTTGCAACACTTTATTTATTTTTTAAAATGTGGATTCTACACTTTTATTTACAAAACAAATTAAGGAAGGACAGACTAAGGTAAGAAATGTTTTGTCTTTTAATTAAAACAATCTTATATTTGAAAAGTAACCATAAATCACTTTTTTTTCACCCTTAAAATAAATAAGAAGAAATATAAAAAATTTGACCGAAGAAGGACTTTTCTTCTCGCCATGGCGCTGAAACTAAAATAAAATAAAGTTTGGAAGTTTAAAACTATTGTTTTGAATCTTTAATTTATTATGCTTGTTAAGTATTATAAATTCTTGCTTCATGTAAACCTATTTTATCGCGTCCTTTAACTGAGAATTTTTATCGGAAAAATTTTATTGTAAGACGGGAGTTTCACTAATTTTTTATTAAGCCTTTAATAAATAAAAAAATCGTAAAAATTACTAATTAAGTGACAAATATCCCGTTAAAAAATTCGTAGAAACTTACTAATTTCTACGTTATATTAACCAAATCACCCAATCACTTTTAAGAGAGTACTATTTATAAAAATTTTTATACAAATCGTCGTTACTACAGGGCAAAATGAGCCACTGTCATCATTAAATACACATGACTTTGACTCATTCTGTAGTTAATAGGGTCCTTTTTAAAATATAAATTGAGTCACAAGCACACATATTTAATAGGAACTGTGGCTCATTTTGCCGTAGTAACAACGAAATATAAAAATGTTAAAAATACATTGAAAATGACTAAAGTTATACAATGAAGGATTCCCGAACCCTAGAGTTTAAAAAATTAAGGAAAACTTTGTAAGTTAAGGAAAAAATTGATTTTTCATTAAATTCATTAATTAATATTAATAAAACACTCATTTATCGGGGATCTTATTATCCCACAGCTCCGCCCAGTCAGGAACAATGTCGGGAAGGCAAGTTGTCTCTCCTTGCCTTATAGCTAGTTTGCTGTCTGAGTCTTTTCTCTCACCTGCCTCCTAAATGTGTCCATTCTAAGTTTATTAGCCTCTAATTATTCTGATTCAGTTTTCATCCTCTGCCTACCTCATAAAATGTACATGTTGACACAGGAGGCAGGGTCCACCTTCCTTCTACCTACCACCGAGCACTTTGTCTGTCTCAACTATGTATAGCTGCAACTTGCCTCCACCTTGTCTCCATCCTGGCTCCTACTTGCTCCCAACCAAGCAAAAAGCAGTATTGAATCCCGGTTTTACTCAAATAACACAGGCATCAAAAAAGAAGGTTTAGCGGCCTCGAAAACTACCGAAAGCATTACTGAAAGCCGTCTTAACCCGGATCAAATAGGCATACATAAAGATGTGAATCGTTTCAGATTTTAGAATGGTCTAGTAAATGGGACAAGTATTTGAGTAATGCCGTTAAAACTAAATATTTTTTAACCATTTTCGTGAATTGAAACGAATTTATTTATGTAAATAGGGTTATAAATTGAGTTAAGTCATTATTATAATAGATATTGTAGTTTACACGAATTAAAATATAGGGAATATGTTTTTAAAAATAAAAATCCAATTGAAATGGACTATTATGAATTTATGCCAATATAAGACACAATACTCAGGCGAGATTTTTGATTCAGAAATGCATATTTTTTGTTATAGTACACAGTTTTTGCTTTTTTGTTTATTTTTTCACAGTCAAGCTCATAATTAAGCGAATTAATTTGAGCGAATTTCGAGCTTGAGCTTAAACTGAGATTAATTGTGAGCTTTAGCTTAAGCTTAGTACTTACAATTAAACATAATGAGAGTAGTAATTGGTATTAATTATTAGTGAGCAGTCAAATGCTCTCTAGTTCAACGGCAAATAAAATAATTAATTTTTTTTTGTCCTTAAAATTTATTGAAAATTACACAAGTTAAGACTTTTTTTAAGAGCAAAATAAAGATTGATTTCGTTGAAACCGTTAATTTTAAATGAAAAATATTTTTAAGCTTTTTTCCTTAATAGGTACGGACACCTCTTAAAAACATTTTTAGTAGTTTTTGACAAGTAAGAGGCAGCCCAACTTGTCTCGAAGGCAGGAAGAAACACAGTCAAAACAAGAAAAAAATGTTTTGAAGGCATGTAAGAGAATAGTCAAATGCAAGCAAAACTAATTCAGAGGCAGGTAGGTATAGGAGACAAGATGTACCTGCCTCAAACGTTGAAGTTGAGAGAAATCTTATCAGGAAGGTAGGAGGCAGCTAAACTGTTCTAAGAAGCAAGTAGAAGATTGTTTAATTCCAGGTAATAATTCAGAATGTAGGAGGTTAGTAGGCAGGTGGAAGGCAGGTAAGACACAACAAAACGTGAAATAACGGCACGTAAAAGACTGATAAAAACTTCCTTTCCGTAAAATAAGGGAAACTGTTCCTAATAAGTTAATTTATTTTCAGGTCCGAGTTTGAAAATCCTATATCTAAATTTTAAATTTTTACCCGTTGAGTAAATTATAGTTTCCTTTTATGATAAGTAGAGGGTAGGATTAAGTTTGCACAGGACTAATTTTAAAAATCATGAGTTTTTGAAAGAAATCGGCATAAATATTATGGACATTAAAAATAAAAAGTCTTCTTCAAAACACAACTCACAATACGATTATTAAATTTCATAGTCATATAAAATCTGGACAGTTGATAATAACTCACCGCAATATCCTAGCCTTTCTGGATCCCAAGCTTCATCATAAGTCCTACACACAGATTTTTTAGCACCGCTATTGTTAACAACTTTGTAGCCTTTTTGACAAACAAGTTTTGCTTTACACAGGTTTTTTCCGGAAATTTTTTCGTGATTCTTTCTTGTGGCTCAGATAATTTCTTCCGATAAGACTTTTTGCCGGATAATTTTTTAGAGATGATGATTTTTTGCCGGATTTTGATTTTGATTTTTTTCCAGATTTTGATTTCGATTTTTTGGATGGCGACTTTTTGGATGATTTTGTTTTTCCTGATTTATACTTTATAAATAATGCGAACTGATCGTCCTATTTTAATTCAATTCTAGGCCTGAAGCCAGGATTCTAAAAATGGCATGAACAGACCTATATTACAATAATTAAATTTTTGAGTTTTTGTTTTAAAAGTTAATTTCATAAAATATACAAATCAAAAAAATTTAATTACGAAGTCTTTTAGAGTTGTCTCGATGGTCATAATTAAAATTAAAGTTTGTTTGAGACATGGCGAAAAGGTAAAAATAGAAATAAAAATTTTATTTCAAACATTTCCGATCCGTTAAAACAGATCTTCATCCCGGGTCTAAAAACTTTGGGTAAAAACCAAAGTGTTTGAGATTTGAGAAATAAAATCAAAATCTTTATTCTATTTTTGCCTTTTCATCATGTCTCAAACCAACTTTAATTTTAAAAAAAATTTAAAAAAAAAATAAAAATTTTTTAATATTACCAAAACAACGAAAAACTTCATAATGAGAGTTATTAAATAATGGTTTTATCGACAAAAAATATTTATAAAAATTAAAACATGAAAATATTTGGAGTTTAAGTGATTAGAGTGCGGTGCGGAGTCTGATTTTTTGTCTTTAATTTTGATATTTTTTGTGAAAACCTTACTTCTGTCCTCAATAATAGTATCCAAAATTTTTTTTCAACAAATTGCCTCCAGTGGTTCAGGAGTTATGACCTCCAAAAATGGCATTTTTTATAAATAATTCGTGAAAGATTGCTCAATGGGTATAATAATTGGAGTTATAAAATAAAAATTTAAAGAAAGCGGCTACTTTCTATTTTAATTTAATACCTTTATCTTTTAAAATTGATGCAGTGTTTGTCGAGATATTGTGTTTCTCGCTCCAGAGAATCTTCGATTTGTTTGCCAAAATACAAAGTAAGAGCAAAAAAAATTGGGCAAACTTATTCAATGCCGTCGTTTGGTGTTTTTAACAAAACAAATCGCAGGTTTTTTATACGGGAAACGCAATATCTCAACAAAATATTGCACCAATCTTCCCGATCAAGGTATTAAATTAAAATCGAAAGTAGCCGCTTTCTTTCGAATATATAATTTGTAACATAAATAGTTATACCCATTGTACAATTTTTTACGTACAGAATTGTCGAAAAAACTATTTTGGAAGGTTATAACTACTGAACCACTGGAGATATTTTGTTGAAAACATTTTGTGGGCTATTTGGAGCAGGGGTAAAGTTTTCATAAAAAAATTATCAAAATCGAAGACAAAAAGTTTGAATTCACGAAATTAAAAAAAAATATTTTACTTATTGAAGATAGAGAAAATAATCACCGTCATGATTTATTGCTAGGTCCATCATGCAAACTGGAACATTTCTGAAAATATTATATTATTTCATTATTCCAGCAAAAACCGAAACAAAGTTTCAAAAAAAAAGCCTTATATTAAAATGAAATAGTATTAAAGCTACATAAGTCTAAAAACTAAATGCCAGAAAGACTGAAACAAGTCTCTTTAAAATCTTTAAAATAATAACAAATTTTGTGAAATTTTTCAAAAAAACAAAATCCAATAAAAACAATACGTGTAAAAAGTTTTAAGTTCGCGTTTTTTAACCATTAATGAAACTTGTCAAAATTCACACAAATTACAATCCAAGTGGATTAACTCTTTACAAAAGTTAACCAGCTGTAAATACCACGGTATTAATTAAGTCACACGTCGACAAAACGATACAAAAAATTATAACGCAAGCGTCACAGTAACCATGAAAAATTTCTGTCAAAATAAGTTATCGCATTGCGCATTAAATTTTGTAATTTATCATTATTTTTTTTTTTTTTTTTTTAAAGCTGAAGCGGGCCGGCCATGGATATTCCATATTACCGCCTACCACATAAAGCAAAACATAACGCCATATTAACGGCTTTTTAAAATCAAATATCAAGTTCTAAGTCCAAAAAACATTGAAAAATTCAGATTTAATATAAGGCGACTTTTTCTTTAATGTTTAAATTATTAACAAAAACAAATTAGCTATTAATTTGTATTATGTTAAATTAAAAGTAACCTTATATTAAATCTGAATTTTTCAATGTTTTTCGGACTTAGAAACTTGATATTTGGTTTTAAAAGCCGTTTATATGGCGGTATGTTTTGCTTTTTTATACGAAAATAATAATAAATAACAAAATTTAATGCACAATGTCGATAACATATTTTGACAAAAATTTTCATGGTTACTCTAACGCTTGGGATTATACTTTTTTGTATCGTTTTGACAACGTATAACTTAACTAATACTATGGTATTTACAGCTGGTGAACTCATGTAAAAGTTAATCCACTTTGAGAGAAATTTATGTAAATTAAGTTTTATTAATGGTTAAAAACGCAAGCTAAAGCTTTTACACGTATTGTTTTTACTCGGTTTTGTTTTTTCTGAAAGTTTCACAAAATCTGTTATTTAATTTACAGGTTTTAAAGAGACTATGTTTCAGTTTTCAGGCATTTATTTTTTAGACTTTAGTAGCTTTATACTATTCCATTTAATATAAGGTTTTTTTTCCGAAACTTTGTTTTGGCTTTTGCTAGAATTTCTCACCTTTTAATGCATTAAATTCAATGTCATTTATTAAAGATATAAAACATTAAAAAATTTAACATCTTATTTAAAAAGAAAGTATCATGGTGTCCTCATGATACTCAAAACAATTATTTTATATTAAAAATTTCAAATGTAATCTTAAGCAGTATAAACTATACAAAAAATTAAGTATGGGTAATCTAATTAATTATATGGAATTATTGAAAAGACCATCTAAAATAGTATGTTTTTCTTTTATAATATTTTTTAAAAAGCACTATGATATATCACGTTCTTTGAATTATTTTTTAAAATCATTTAAACGGGTTAAAAATGGTTTAAATTTTTTTTAGATTTAAGATATTCATTTAACCATTTTTGGGCATTAGTTTTATTTTGAATTTTATATTGCTAATTCCCTTGTGTTTAAACAACATTAAATTTAGAGCAAAACAATATATAATTACTTAGAATATCTTCTATTTAAGGCTGAGAAATTGTTAATTTTTATATTTTGATACTTTTTTCAAAATCACTTTAGCAATACGTTTACATAACTGCGCAGTTTGAGATTTCGCTTAGCTTCGGCCACCTTTAAAATTCATGTTTAACAAGATTTGTACCGTCATGTGTAGGAGTAACGTTAAATAACCAATAATTACTGGGTTGTATTAAATTATGAATAGAGCTAAAAGAATTTCTAGAAAAAATAATATACAAGCACATTTAAAAAAGTTAGGTTATTTTCTCAGTGGAGAGATGCAGTCATATAGTGAATATTGCTAGTGTCAATGTCAGTGGGTTTTCCCACAATAACTCCCCTTTACCACGAATATGAGTAGCAATGCTTCAAAAAAATTGTTTAAAGTTAGAATAAGAACACAGTAACATTTCAGATTATTTTTCCCTTGGCGGAGGGATGCGGTCATAAAAAATTACCTAGTGAACATCTGTGTGGGTTAAAGTAATCCAACTCCCAAATTGACTAGGTTTGAATTATCAATAGACCAGTAGGAATTTCTCAAAAATTATTGAAATTCAGTTTCAGAATAAGTCAGGTTATTTTCTTGGCGGAGGTGCATTCCGATATGAAACATCGGAGATAGGCAAGGGTTGTTTGAATGAGTTAATACTGTTCCTTCCTTAACCTTTTAACGTCTTGTTTATCCTTAAAGTTAATAATTTCGGTTTATGTAATCTTTTTTTTGTATTTTTTTTAGGTTTCTGTTTTTGTTTTGTTAAAACCTGAAAGGTGGCCGAAATTAAGGCGGAATTTGTTTTTGTTATTCTTAGGTTAATTTATTAAAAAACGCAATGAAAAAAAATTTTACTAGGTTTTCTTTAAAATTAGGCTGGCTGTAACGAAAGCCATTTTATGTTAAAATATTTTTTCACGTTAAAAAAATTCAACAAAAAACACGTGTTTTTAAACTTGTGTTTCTTAAAGTTTTTGACATAATTATTTAAAGTCTTACTACTAACTATAAATGTTTACAAACGGTAAAAAACTAAGTTATATGTACCAAGAACACTACCTAAGCATAAAATTTGCAACTTTTGAAAATTTGTTTTGTAAAACATCAAAAATAGGCAAGGGTTGAGTGTCAAATTATACAACTCCTTAACTTTTTTAACGTCTTGTTTACCCTTTAAGGTAAACAATTTTACTTCACAGTTTTTTTTGACGACAGATCTTTTTGAATTACATCTTACTATACGTAGTTTAACCTGCTGATTCAATTTTTGACATTCATTTTTCTGTAAAAAAATGTTATCGTCCACAATCATCAAATAACATCAATAAAATACATGTCAAAAATAAAAAACATTAATAAAGTTTATTACCAAAAATATTCTATTTTTTTCATTTTCTATTTAGCGTATCTTAAATAATAAAACATTTTTTAAAATTAAAAAGCTAAAAAATAAAAAAAAAAATTCGGCGTTAAAAATATATGGTCGAGCGACTACTCGACCCCATGGATCCGAGGATCCGAGCGCGACGTACTAATCCTTTAGACGAAGACCTCGGAATGAGTGAACACTGCATGCAGTGAACACTCTAGCGGTAAAGGTTACCAACGTTAATAATGTTGGACGAAGAGTCTCGACCATAGGGGTGAAATTTTTTCGCCCCTCCTGGCTTGTCTTAGCGCTTGCCCTTTGCATAATCTGCATAGGGAAGATAAGTTTCAGGTAATGCAACAACAACGTACTAACCACTCGGCTACTGGGTCCGCTGGGATTTTCAATTAAAACCAAATTTTAGAGGAATAGTTCAAAATGTAGTTTCTCGGCGTCAATTAAAAAAAAATTAAAACTAAAATTAAAAAAATTGATTCATTATTTTTAAACGCAAGTTTGGAAATAGTTAGATATAGGCTTTTACCACTTTTTTTATTATAAACGATTAAAAAAGGACTTCAGGATTTTTTTTACTACATATTTTTGTAAAAAAAGTTTTTTTTGCAATTTAAAAAAATCCTGAGATCCTTTTGAACCCAAACCACCTCTGAAAGTTGCCCCCTACATTACCCTAATCTATTATAAAATTTCCCCCAAAAATAACGAATCAATTTTTTTTAAAGGGCCTTATTGTGGTTTTCAGAGGTAGAATCCATGGACATCTGTTGCGAACTGGACAAACTTTTCGGTGATGTTTTATAACCACTGGATAGCACAGATACTTAACTTTTTACAGCACCCCACTTTTATGGGCCAAAAATTAATATTTATAATGATATGCGACTTGTAGTCCAAGTGGTTAAAACTGTGAAGTTCTACCTTAAATTGATAATTTTGGGTTCTGTAATCGGTTTTTTGTGTTTTTGGCTTTTGTTTTTGTTTTAAACCTAAAAGGTGGTCGAAATTAAGGCGGATTTTTTTTTAGGTTAAAAATATAAAAAAAATTAATAGAGTGGAATAAAAATTTTACCAGGCTTTCTTTAATGTTGGCTGGCTGTAACAAAAGCCATTTTATGTTGAAATATTCTTTCACATTAAAAAAATTCAACAAAAAACACGTGTTTTTAAACTTGTGTTTCTTAAAGTTTTTGACATAATTATTTAAAGTCTTACTACTAACTATAAATGTTTTCAAACGGTAAAAAACTAAGTTATATGTATCAAGAACAATACTTAAGCATAAATTTGCAACTTTTGAAAATTTATTTTGTTCAAAACTTGTGTTTTTAAGGTTTTGACATAATTATTTAAAGTCCTGTTACTAGCGATAAAAGTTTGCAAACGGGGAAAAATTAAGTTATATGTACCAAGAACAATACCTAAGTATAAATTTGCAACCTTTAGAAATATTTATCGTTCATTTTAGCAATAGTTATAGCCAGTTTTTTCGAGGTGGCCGAAGTTAATGGAACGCGCCTTAACTTCGGCCACCACAAAAAGTTTACACCTCCACTGATTTTGAATTGTAACAGAAATTTTAAAATTTTCCACTGGAACAACAAAAATAGCTGTAGTTTGATTTTTAGACCAAATCCTGGCTCGATTAAAAGAGTCAGAAAAAACTTATCCAGAAAAATAAAAAAGGTGGCCGAAATTAAGTCAGTTACCCTATCAAAAAAAAACTAATAAAATATTCTTTTTGCTTTTGTTTTATCATATTTCATTATTATATGCCAATTTTATTTGTATTAAAATTCTTACCTATTAGAAGCAGTTGCTTTACCATCATCGCCGCTTCTTCGTTGAGATCAAAAACCTCCTGGAATTTTTTGCCGATTTGATGGGCGATCAATTCCATTGTTGTTTCATGCAAATCAAACAATAATGCAGCTGAAAATGAATTATAATTAAAAATTAATAATTTTTTTTATTTATTTAAGTTCAATTTGTAAAAAAGTAATACCGTTTTTTTTCTGATTTTGTGCATAACCTGGTAATTACGGCTCTTTAACCTCTCTCCTGAGACTATAGGCATTTAGAAATGCCTCAAAGACAGTTAGGAGGCAGAATGGAGGCAGGTAGGATTGTTTTGGAGGCAGGCAGTAGACAGGTGGCCCTTCTGTTGAAGCATATAAATGTTAAGCATAGAGGTCGCGAGGCAGGTAGGACGCAAGGAAAACGGCCTTGGAGATAAATAGGATTCAGGTTAGAGACAGGTAAATTTAGAATAGAGGAAGGTTGTAGGCAGGTATTAGCGGCAACAAAATATGCGATGGAGATACATAAGTACATAAAATTCAGGTAAAACCTGCTTTTCCAAGTAAGAAACCTTGTTTTTAATGGGTTAATTTTATGTTTTTAGTTTTTATTTGCTCTTTTAATTATTTTTGTTAATTTTAAACTAACTAAGCGTTGTTATTTTGCGAAAAAATATTAAGAAGGTATATGGCAAAAAATTTAATGTAACGTGAAGCAACACTGAATACATTTGTTAATTAATTTCCATAACAGTTTTTTTTTTCATTGGCGAATAATTTTGCTGTGGACTCACAAAACGAAAAATTGATTTTAGTTAAAATAAATTAACAAGATTTACGGAGTGGTAAAACAAAACCATTTATTATTTTTAACATAAATGGTCTCAGATATGAAAACGCGCTTAGACTTTCAATATTGGTAAAGGTTGTTTAGTTATATTAAATGAAAAGAAGACGCGAAGTTTTTAATTGAGCACAAACGGTGGCGCCATTCTAACATCCGCTTAACCCTTTCTGATTGTCTAAACAAAAAACAGCATTTAAAACGGTATAGGAAATTGGCATCACCGCCCTGTGCATTATCATTAACAAGCACTGGAAAAATTGGTAAAGGGTTGGTTAACCCTTTCTCTTAAAAATATTGATGTGCACAAGTGATTTGAATAGAGCTTACATCAATTTTTACTTTAGCGATTCATTCAAGATTACCAGGATGAACAACTGGTAAAGCAATCAACCATCAAAAGTTGGTGACAAAAATGGCTATTGCAAGCTGCAGTCTCGAAGTGATATAAAGTGTAAACAGAGAAAGAACAAAAAATAAAAATCCAAAAAAAAATAAAAAATAAAAATGGAAAGATATAGTTATACACACGACTCGAAGTGAATTAAACATTAAGCACTACCGCGTTTTTTTTACGCTTTTTAGACGCGCCTTTTGGCCTCAAAAACCAAAAAAAGTATAATTATTGTGGCCCACAAAAAATCCTTAATTACTTTTTTTCGATTTTTGTTTATCGTAGTAAAGGAATATTTTTTTTTAGTTTCGAAAATATTTCTAGTCTCTGTTTCTGTTAG
>JASAMX010026169.1:0-11026 GCA_030248175.1 Microlaimidae sp. YZB2_3
AACGATATGGGTATTTGCGTTTCTCGGATTTTAACCCCCTAATTTGGGGTTTAACCCCCCCACTCCGGACCAACTTGCCCATATATGGGTTAACCCTCCCCCCAACCCCACGTGGCCGTGTCCATGTATGTATTAAACCTACAAATCTCTCCATGTGCCCGTGTGTGTATAGTACAATATTTGAGAAACCCATTTTTAAACAAAGTTAAACACTTACTGTTTTTAAAAGAATATCGCCGAGCTCAATTTGTTTCAGGACCAGAGGTACAATTAAAACCATTTCATTTTTGCGAACAGCATTTTCCCCATCTTCTTGTGTAAATAAATGTCTAAAAAAGTGCGAATCATTGACAAAAGACAGTCAAACACGACAAAAAATTTTAACATTTTTTACAATTATTTTTTTATTCATAACTTAAAAATTTTTTTATTGATTTGATTGGATTTTTTTATTATTTAAGTACTTAAATGGCTTTAAATGGTTTTTGAACACCATTTATTAAAAAAAGTTTTAAAAAAAGAACTCCATTACGTTAAAAGACTCTGAAGTCCTTCACATTCTTCAAGTGACATTATCTGCAAATTTGAAAGTTTTAATACAATGTTTTTCGTCGGTTCAGGCCCCTTGATTATTTTATTGTCTGATTCATTTGCTGGAAAAATTTCACTGAAAAAGGATATTTCCAAAGCGTTGGAAACTTGGGTACATTCGTCCAGTAATCGAAGTTGAATTTCAGAAAGTCCTAAAATATCTTATCAAAAAATTGACAACCAAAAACTGTAATAATAAACTCCAGAAGTTATACAGCATAATTATATGCATATAAATACTGAATAGTGTTTAATTAAAATGGCGCTAAGGAAAACAGCAATAGACTTAAAGATGAGATTTTTTTTATCTTAAAATAATACCCTATCAGAATCAGAGTACCGGGAGGGGGACACTAATCATGTTTCTATTTTGTAGCTCAGTGGGAATCAGGAGATATTAAAAAATGTCATGAAGTTTATACCTTTTAACAATAACCGTCAAACTAACTTACGAAGCTCGCAACTTTCGTTTTTTCAAGTGTGTTAACAATGATGTAATGATTATAATAAAACAAGTGTATGCGGATTTGTTTGTTAGGCCAATGAGATTTTTGTGGCATTGGTATTTATTTATATCCGTTATACTCGTCATACCATTGTTAGACTGCATAAATTATTATTTACAAAGGGTTAAAAGTGGTATTAATACATAAACTATTATTTAATAATCTAGAAGTCGTATTAATCACGTTTATTTCTTTAAACTGAAAGAAACTTGAGAAGATAAAAACAACCTGTAAATATATACAATATACAGATGTTTTTTGGGGGGACAGAGGGGTCCACCCCCCCTAGAGCCAAAATTTTCGACCCCCCATAGAAAAAATTTAGGGGTCCGGCCCCCCCTCCCCCCAAAGCTCAAGAGCGGTCCAGCCTGACCCCCCTAGCGAGGCTGACCGCCCTCCCCCCATCGCGACCAATTTGGAAGTATATTTTTTATTTACTGTCAAAAACACGGTGTTTTAGTTAAAAACAGAGTTTTAAATACACTTTTTAGGCCTAAATACGCGGTTTCAGTACATAAAATTCAATCTTAGACCTAAAAAAACCTAAACTATTGAGTTAAAAAAATTTTGTTAAAGAATTAGATCCTTCTGCCCCCCCCCCCCTAAATTTGAAATCTCGCACCCGGGGTCGACCCCCCTAAAAAGCCAGGGGGGTTTGGAGTCCCCTGGACCCCCCTAAAAAATTTTGGCCTTCCACCCGGGGTCGTGGAACCCCCCCCCCAAGCGGACCCGACCAAAAAAATCTAATATATAAATGACAATATACCTTGTGATTTAAAAGTTATATACATAGTGACCTAATTTAAGTCGAGTCTGTAATATCTTAAAAGTTTTAGGCCCTTTACTCTTCTCTTTCCAAAGCGCTTATTACGCAATCACGGTACCACGCGAAGATTTGGTAAATATTTGTTTTACGAAACTTTAAATACCACATCACGATCAATACTTCTTATTTGTTCAGACAAGTGAATACGGGATACAGACAACCACAACGTAATTTTTTATGTAAAACCTTAAAGTTTACTTCAATTCTACAAGTGTAGCTAAAATACTTGCAGCAGCATTTGAAGATTAATGTTGTAAATTTTCCCTCAATTCATTGCGCGAATCCATAGCTACATTGCACAGACCTGTGCACTGTCCCCCCCCCGGGGGTTTTATTGGGGCGGACAATTCCAAAACGGATGGGGCACATGGGGCAACTTTTTTTAAACGGGGAGGGGCAATAAAACGGGGGGGGGTTAAGCAGGGAAGAAAGAAAAAAAGAGAACAAAGGAGAAAAAAAGAAAAAAAAAGAAAAAAAGGAAAAAAACGGAGAAATGCGAAAATAAGGTAAAAATAGGTCTAAAATGGCTTAAAATGCATTGAAATAGGCTAAAAACTGCAAAAATTTCATGAGGATAGCGTCATAATAGGTAAAAAATGACGCCATAATTTTTTAGTTCTTTTTTCATTTTAGGGCGGAGGGGGCAATAAAACGGGCAGACCTGTGCACTGCCCCCCCGGGGTTAAAACGGGGGGGGGGCAATTCCAAAATGTGGGGGGCAATTCCAAAATGGGGGGGCACGGGGGGCAACTTTTTTGAAACGGGGGCGCAATAAAACGGGGAGGGGGCAAGCAGGGGGAAAGAAAAAAAGAGAAAAAAAGGAGAAAAAAAAGAGAAAAAAGAAGGGAAAAGGGAAAAAAAGGGACAAAAAAAGCGAAAATAAGGTAAAAATAGGTCTAAAATGGCTTAAAATACATTGAAATAGGCTAAAAACTGCGAAAAATTCACGATAATGAATGGCGTCATATTTTTAGGGTACTTTTTCATTTTTTGTGGAGGAGGGAAATAAAACGGGGGGAATCCTCCAATAAAACGGGGGGGGGGCATTTCCAGACCGTGCAAAGGTCTGAAACGGGGGGGGGGGCAAATCTTCCAATAAAGCATGGGGGCATTTCCAGACCGCGCGCACGTCTGAATGGCATCATAAGGTTTTGCGGAAAATCCCTAATACCGTAATTTTTTGTTTTAACGGGTTTCTTATATTTTAAAATTGTTTGTTTTCCAACAATAATTAAATGAGCTTAATCGGTTAAATCATGTTAATTCAAAGAAGAAAACTAAAAAAATACTTTTCCATGTATTGATAAGCGAGGAAACGATGCAATCTTTCTCTTCACTTGTTTTCAGTAATGAAATAGATTCATGAAAGGATGAAACAAACACAGAACTTTTATATTTTCCATGTTTCCACATTGCTGCCATTACATTTATTAATTTAGCGCATATCCAAGCGACAACATCTGAAACATAGTTTTAAAATACACATTGTATCAAGTTTGTAATAACTATTAGAAGAATTCACCAACTGGCAAAGTATATCTTAGAAGCGTTTAAATAAAACAAGTCTCAGAAAAAATTTCTTTTTTAATCTTTATATCGACCCGGCCACATTTAAAAAATAACACAACACAAAATCCTGTCGCTTGAAAAACTTATTTGGTCACTGCTATTTTTGGTTCTTTATAAATCCGGGGCGTAGTAAGGTTTAAATGCAGGCGACAACAAAAGGGTAAGAAAACTTTTTTATATAAACTTATTAGAATGATCTGTAACAACAATCCATAAAAAATGCCTTTATATTATATTAATTTATCAAAATTTGCTTTGAAAATTCTGTTTGTTTGAAAAGACCCAATAACAACGTAATTTGGCCAGTTGTATCATGGACGTTGTGAATACCCCCTCTCGGCCACAAGTAGTGAACTTTCGGTGGGTACGCTTCGAAAAGTCCAATTTTTAATTTAAACACTGACCTTAAAATTTGAAGGTGTTTAGGATACATACTAACATAGGTAGAGTAGGATATTGTAAAGGTTTTAATACCACCACTCCCTCACCGATGCTTTATGCTTACGTAGGTAAACATTTTGAGGGTTCTTTGATATTACGCTTAAAATTTTGGACTATGAAGGAGCAAATCTTGCATAAGCAGATTTTGGGATTTTTAGTTTTATTATCCCCAAACACCGCCTTATACTGTCATTTTACATACATCACAATCACAAGAAAAAGAAGCCACGAAACAAGTATGTTAGTGATAATGAAAAAGCCCGCCGATAAAACGGGCTCATCCCGCTGCATATCTTAGCAATTATAAGCTGTTTTAAAAATCTTTGCATTTTAGTATAAAGTTTAGACTTTTATCTCTTTAATGATACTAAAACTGTTTTAAAAAAAAAACTTAAAATAGCTAGGAAGAAATGAAGCTGGGCCCTTTTTTATGGTCGGGCTTTTTTTATCATAACTGACTATAATTTTTTCGTGCTGCCACAATCTGCTAAAGCTTCTTGCTCCATGAGGTTACAAGATGTTTTATAACAAAAATATTCTTCAAAAACGAAAAAAACATTTCCAAAAATACAAAAGAACGATTGATTTTTATGATTAAAATAATGTATACCGATTTCCTGGTGAAAAACCGAATTTATTTCTTCTTCGAATAACAAGGGTTCTGAATCTGTGCCTTAAATAATGGTGTCAACAATTCCTTGCAGGGTCGTACCGTCCTCTATAATACTTATAAATTTCTAACCCCCTCTAAACCAAGCAGCTTTTAAGATCTAAATCAGCAATAACAAACTTGAAATGCTATAAAAACACTTTTTTTATCTAGCGTTTTTCACCTGTTTTTCTTTTAAAACTGAAAAATTACAAGGGTAAGTGTACTTTAGAAAAAAAACAATATTATGGTAATAATGCATTAAATAGAGATTGCATCAGCGGATTTTTTGTTTTCGAAATCAGCAATTCACAAATAACATCTCAAAAAATAACATTATGAGTGCATTTTTAATTCCCTTCTCTGAAAAATAATGAATCTGAGTGATATTCTATGAAATATGTTTAGAATTACAATTTCATTTAATAAGAAACGAGAAAAAAAAAACAAAAACAAAATAAACTGTACACATTTTCGAAAAAATAATCTAAACACCTTTTGGCAAAAATACTCTAAATACTTCTTGGCAAAATAATTCAAACACATTTTGCATGATTAATTTTGCAAAATATTGAAGAGAATTGCTGACACCACCTTCTGCGGCTGTTCTTGCAGTTTTGTTGTAGTTTAGTAGTTCTGGAATTTTATTCAAAGTCGTGACGACAAATTCCAACTGTTGTTCATTAAGTTGAATCAGGGACTGATTGGCACTGGCTTTTTTGAAGTCACATTCCAAAAGATTGCTGCAAAAACCACAATGATAACATTACTTAATAATTAAAAAAATATCACCATTCAGCAGAACATTTTTGACCCAAATCGTTTTTTAAACCTATAAGCGCATTATTAATTTTATATCGTAATTTAAATACTGTGATCGGGTTGTAAAAAGCGAAGCCAAACTGAATAAATAAAAAACTGTTTTCTTTAAACTGAAAACCACTGCTCACAAAAAGCAATTTGTGACTTGTGCTCATAGGTGGTCAGGGGGGGGGGGGGTTGTGGCGGGTTATACCTCCCCCCCCCAAAAAAAAATCCTGATTATAGAAGACACTCCCCCTCCCTAAAATTTGGGGGTACTCCATATGTGGGCAGCCTCCTGGATTTTGGGGTATACCCGACCCCCGAAATTTGGTTGGGTGTCCCGAAAATTTTTTTTGGGGTATACCTCAAATACCCCATTTTTAGTACTGGGACCCCCCAAATTTTAAAGGGGAGGTGTCCAGGGTACCCCACAAATTTAAAGGGTGATTTCGGCTATAATCGGGATTTTTCGGGGGTATAACCCCCAACCCCCCCCCTGCCCACCTATGGGGTACTCTGAACACACACACACCCTAAATTTAGGGGGTCCCTCCCAGTACTAAAAACGCTAAAATTGAGGTATTTGAGGTATACCTCCAAAAAATTTTTACCAAAGCTTGTGCTTAATAAGAAAAATAATTGTTTCCGTTATTTTATTGGTTCTAGTTTTTTGTTAAAAAACATTTCTTTGTAAATTTCACTTACTCGCAAGCTATTTGGAACAATCTGCAAACTCTCCACGTATCAAGCGGTTCCACTTCCCGAATTCCAGTCTCACTAAATTGTATAAATCGCAATAAAACTTGCAACACTGTCTTTGAGTATAAGAAAACACTTTAAATTTAAATTTATACTGATTAATAATCTGCAGCAAAGTGAATACGGTGTATAAATAATCACCTTTTGTTTGCAGTTTCAGATATGGTAGTTTCGGAATCTTTTGGAAAACCATGGAGCTCGCATAAATCGTGACATAATGTTTCCACTTCACTCGAAGTTTCAGAACGTGTCCACAATTCCAACAGTTCAGAATCATCCATTCTAGTTTTTCTAATTATTAAGTCCGATTAGAAAGCCAGAGAATGTCCCGCTGTGCACTAAATATTTGACTAAAGTTTTGAAAGAAAATTGACAGCTTTCTAACCAAAATACGCCAATTTTCTACTAGGTCTCGCGAGAAACAGTTTATAGTATCTGTGACGGGCGGGATTGAATTTAAGTCGCTACGCGAGAAATGTGGACGTTAATTAGCTCTTTGGGACCCATATAATAATAGCACGAATCTAATGATCCCAAAATATATCAGACTGTAGGGAAAATTTTGACAAAATTTTTGCAAGAAAACTAGCATAACGTACGACCTTAATACGGAAAATTTTCGGCTAGTGTTTGTGCCCTGCAAACATATTGTTTGTTTTTTTTGCAGTGTGGAATGTGACTTCTTCAATCAATCAAATATAATTTTATTCTAAAAATAACGGACTTAATAATTAGAAAAAACTCGAATGATGATTCTGAACTTTGTTGGAAAATTGTGGACGCAAAAAAATGAAACATTGCTCCACGATTTATGCCGAGCTCCATGGTTTTCCAAAAGTCCGAACCATATATAAAGTTTCAAAACAAAAAGGTGAATTTGTATTCTGGCCGCTCGGCTTGTGCAGATTGGTATAAGAATTAAATTTAAAGTGTTTTTATACTCAAACAGTGTTGGGGGCCTATTTTTATACAATTATACAATTTCGTGAGACTGGAATTCGGGAAAGTGAAATTTCCGCTTAAAATTTGCAGATTGTTTCCAATGTTGCAATAATGAAATTTACAAAGAAATGTTTTTTAACGAAAAACTACAAACCAATAAGAATAACAGAAACAATTATTTTCTTATTAAGCACAACTTTGGTAAAAATTTTTTTGAAGATTTATACCTCAAATACCTCAATTTTAGCGTTTTTAGTACTGGGAGGGACCCCCTAAATTTAGGGAAGGTGTGTGTCTTGAGTACTCCATAGGTGGGCAGGGGGGGGGGTTGGGGGTTATATCCCCAAAAAAGCCCGATTATAGCCCGAAATCACCCTTTAATTTTGTCGTTTTACCTGGACAACACCTCCTTTTTTTAAAATTTGGGGAAAAGGTCCCAAAAATCGGTATTTGAGGTATACCCCAAAAAAATTTTTCGAAGGGCGACCCAAAAGAATAATATATATATTTATACCCGAAAATCCAGGAGGTTGCCCAAAAATGGAGTACCCCCAGATTTTTAGGGGGAAAAAATCTCTGCCTATAATGAGGATTTTTTTTTTGGGGGGGGGGGGGGGATTTCCTGGCTCATCCCGCCCCCCCCTGACCACCTATGGGCGCCGAGTCACAAAAAGACATGGTTTCTCCCAGTCCTTGAGAAAGAAAAAAACAGTTTTTTTTTATTTATTCAGTTTGGCTTCGTTTTTTTTTAGACCCAAATACACACATATTTTAAATTACGAATTGTGAAATTAATAATGCGTTCGTAGGTTTTAAAAAAACGATTTGGGTCAAAAAATGTTCTGCTGAATGGTGATATTTTTTTAGATTGTTAAGTAAGGATGTATACATTGTGGTTTTTGCAGCAATCTTTTTGGAATGTGAGCTTCCCGAAAGCCACTACCAATCAGTCCCTGAATTCAACTTTAATAATGAACAACGGATGGAAAATTTGTCGTTCACCGAGAGCTTTGAACAGGAAATTCCCAGAACTAATAAACTACAAAAACAAAACTGCAAGGACCGCAGAGGACCATCGTGTCCGCCGATTTGCTCTTCAAATATTTTTGGGGAAAAATTAATCATGGTGCAAAATGTGTTTGAATTATTTTGCCAATTATTTTTTAGAGTATTTTTGCCAAAAGTTTTTTTTTTTATTTTGTCAAAAATTTATACAGTTTTGCTTGTTTTTGTTTTTTTTTCTCCTCTTATTAAATGAAATTGTGATTATTTTAAAAAACATATTTTCGTGCCCAAATTGTCACTCAGATTCTGTATTTTCAGAGAAGGGAATTGAGAAAATGCACTCAGGTGAATGTTATTTTTTGAGATGTTATTTGTGAATTGCTGATTTCGAAAATGGAAAGGCCGCTGATGCCCCCCTCTTTTAAATGCATTATTACCATAATATTGTTGTTTTTCAAAATTACACTTTACCCTTGTGATTTTTCAGTTTTTGGGGAAAAAGGGGGTGAAAAACGCTCAGATAGAAAAAAGTGTTTTTTATAGCATTTCCAAGTTTGTTATTGCTGATTTGATCTTAAAAGCTGCTTGTTAGAGGGGTAGAAATTATGAGTATTATGAGGGACGGTACAAACTTCCCTCCCGAGGATATTTGGCACCATTATTTAAGTTGGGGAATTTATTTCAAAAAAAAGAAAAGAAAAATAAATTCGGTTTTTCGCCCGAAAGAACTCCGGTATACATTATTTTAATCATAAGAAGAGTCAAAATCAGTTCTCTTTTGTATTTTTTTGGAAATGCTTTTTTTTTCGTTTTTGAAGAATATATTTGTTATAAAACATCTTTTGTAACCTCATGGAGCAAAGAAGCTTTAGCAGATTGTGGCAGCACAAAAAATTATAATCAGTTTATGATAAAAAAGACCGACCCAGTAAAAAAGGGACCAGCTTCATTTCTTCCTAGCTATTTTAAGTTTTTTTTTTAAAACAGTTTTAGTATCATTAAGAGATAAAAGTCTAAACTTTATACTAAAATGCAAAGAATTTTAAAACAGCTTATAATTGCTAAGATATACAGCGGGATGGAGCCCTTTTTTAATGCGGCGGGCTTTTTCATTATCGCTAACATACCTGTTTCGTGGCTTCTTTTTTCTTGTGATTGTGAGATGTATGTAAAATGACAGTATAAGGCGGTGTTTGGGGGAATAATAAAACTAAAAATAAAATACTCCCTTATGCCCAATTTTACTACTTCCATAGTCCAAAATTTTAGGCGTAATAAGAAGAACACTAAAACTTTCCCTACGTAAGCATAAAGCGTCGGTGAGGGAGTGGTGGTATTAAAACCTTTACAATATCCTACTCTCCCCTATGTTAGTATGTATCCTAAACACCTTCCGAAATTTAAGGTCAGTGTTTAAATTAAAAATTGGACTTTTCGGAGCGTAACCACCGAAAGTTCACTACTTATGGCCGAGAGGGGGTATTCACAACGTCTATGATACAACTGGCCAAATAACATTGTTTATTGGGTCTTTTTCAAACAAACAGAATTTTTAAAAGCCAAAGTTTGGATAAGAAAAAATCATATAATATAAAGGCATTTTTTATGGATACTTGTTACAGATCATTCTAATAAGTTTATATAAAAAAAGTTTTCTTACCCTTTTGTTGTACCGCCCTTGCATTTAAACCTTACTACGCCCGGGATTTATAAAGAACCAAAAATAGCAGTGACCAAATAAGTTTTTCAAGCGACAGGATTTTGTGTTGTATTATTTTTTAATAATGTGGCCGGGTCGATATAAAGATTAAAAAAGAAATTTTTTTCTGAAACTTGTTTTATTTAAACGTTTCTAAGATATACTTTCCCAGTTGGTGAAATTCTTCTAATAGTTATTTACAAACTTGATCCAGTGTGGTATTTTAAAACTATGTTTTAGGATGTTGTCGCTTGGATATACGCTAAATTAATAGGAATGGGAAAATGGCAGCAATGTGGAAACATGGAAAATATAAAAGATATGTTTTTGTTCAATATATTTCATGAAAAATCTATTTTCGATTACTGAAAACAAGAGTGAAGAGAAAGATTAAATAGGTTTCCTCGTTTATCAATACATGGAAAAGTATTTTTTTAGTTTTCTTCTTTGAATTAACATGATTAACCGATTAAGCTCATTGGTAATTATTGTTGGAAAACAAACAATTTTAAAATATAAGAAACCCGTTAAAACAAAAAATTACGGTATTAGGGATTTTCCGCAAAACCTTATGATGCCATTCAGAACGCTGCGCGGTTCGAAATGCCCCCATGCTTTATTGGAAGATTTGCCCCCCCCCCCCGTTTCAGACCTTTGCACGGTCTGGAAATGCCCCCCCCCCCCGTTTTATTGGAGGATTTCCCCCCGTTTTATTTCCCCTCGCCAAAAAATGAAAAAGAGCCCCTAAAATTATGACGCCATTTTTGACCTATGATAACACCATCATCGCGAATTTTTCGCAGTTTTTAGCCTATTCAGATGTATTTTAAGCCATTTTAGACCTATTTTTACCTTATTTTCGCTTTTTTTGTCCTTTTCCTTTACTATTTTCTCTTTTTTTCTCCTTTTTATCTTTTGCTCTTTTTTCCTGCTTGCTCCCTCCCCGTTTTATTCCGCTCCCGTTTCAAAAAAGGGGCCCCCCGTGAATTCCCAGTTTGGAATTGCCCCTGGGCCCCCGTTTTAACCCGCCGCGGGGGCGGTAGTTCAGGTCTGACCGTTTTATTGCCCTATCCGCCCTAAAATGAGAAGAAAGAACTTTAAAAAATTATGGCGTCCCATTTTTTACCTATTATGATGATTTTGACGCTATACCTCCTAATGGGAAATTTTGCCAGGTTTTTAGCCTATTTCAATGCATTTTAAGCCACTTTAGAAAGATTATTACCTTATTTTCG
>JASAMX010026175.1:0-48449 GCA_030248175.1 Microlaimidae sp. YZB2_3
TCTTATGCGTCGGCCCCTAGTCCTGGCATAAAATCAATTTTTCACGGCTGAGATACAATGTTCACAACTTCCAGTTTCTGTTTGCTGTCCTCCAGTTTTTTATTTGTTTTTTTAATTAGCCTCTTAAGAGGTTGTGTGAAGAATTACACCGGTAAAAAATTTATGTTTTTAAGTATTTTTATTATTTAGTTATTAATACGCTCGAAGTTTTGTAAAGTATTTAAAAAATAAGAAAAAAACATGTGTTTGGGTTTGTGTGTGTGCTGTGTTGTGTCTGTTGTGTTTGGGTATAAATTATATAATATTGAATTAGTGTTTTTGTCATACTTGAGTAACAAAACCATGTCTAAATAAGTATCTAGCAAAAGACGAAACAAAGTTTCGAAAAAAAAGCCTTATATTAAATGGAATAGTATAAAGCTACATAAGTCTAAAATCTAAATGCCAGAAAAGACTGAAACAAGTCTCTTTAAAACCTGTAAATTAATAACAGATTTTGTGAAATTTTCAGAAAAACAAAACCGAATAAAAACAATACGTGTAAAAGCTTTAGTTTGCGTTTTTTAACCATTAATAAAACTTAATTCACATAAATTTCTCTCAAAGTGGATTAACTTTTACATGAGTTAACCAGCTGTAAATACCACAGTATTAGTTAAGTCACACGTCGTCAAAACTATACAAAAAAGTATAACGCAAGCGTCACAGTAACCATGAAAAATTTCTGTCAAAATAAGTTATCGCATTGCGCATTAAATTTTGTAATTTATCATTATTTTCGTATAAAGCAAAACGTACCGCCATATTAACGGCTTTTTAAAATCAAATATCAAGTTTAAAGTCCGAAAAACATTGAACATTCAGATTTAATATAAGGCGACTTTTAATTTAACAAATACATTGACAGCTAATTTGTTTTATGTAATAAATAGAAACATTAAAGAAAAAGTCGCCTTATATTAAATCTGAATTTTTCAATGTTTTTCGGACTTAAAACTTGATATTTGATTTTAAAAAGCCGTTAATATGGCGGTACGTTTTGCTTTATACGAAAATAATGATAAATTACAAAATTTAATGCGCAATGCGATAACTTATTTTGACAGAAATTTTTCATGGTTACTGTGACGCTTGCGTTATACTTTTTTTGTATTGTTTTGACGACGTGTGACTTAACTAATACTGTGGTATTTACAGCTGGTTAACTCATGTAAAAGTTAATCCACTTTAAGAGAAATTTATGTGAATTAAGTTTTATTAATGGTTAAAAAACGCAAACTAAAGCTTTTACACGTATTGTTTTTATTCGATTTTGTTTTTCTGAAAATTTCACAAAATCTGTTATTAATTTACAGGTTTTAAAGAGACTTGTTTCAGTCTTTTCTGGCATTTAGTTTTTAGACTTATGTAGCTTTATACTATTCCATTTAATATAAGGCTTTTTTTCGAAACTTTGTTTCGTCTTTTGCTAGAATTTCCGCCTTTTAATGCATTGAATTCAATGTCATTTTTTAAAGATATAAAACATTAAAAAATTTACTCATTTTAAAAGAAACGTCATGGTCTCCTCATGATATGAATACAATAATTTTTATATCCAAAACTTCAATGTAATTTTAAGCAGTATACTATACAAAAATTAAGTCTGGGTAACTCCGTAAAATTGTATGGAACCTGAAAGAATCATATAAAATAGTGTGTTTTTCTTCTGTTTAAATTTTTTTAGTTAGACCTGATTTAACCACTTTTTTGGAAATTAGCTTTATTTGGACTTTTGTTTTGTACTTGATTTTTTCTGGATTGATGGTTTATTTTTAAACAACAAAACCACACCATTGTAAATGGTTTTTCCGGGTTCCATACAATTTTACGAGGTTACCCAGACTAGTCTATTCTCGCATTAAATTTTTGGAGTGATTGTAGCTTCATAGTATTCCATATAAAAAAGAGTTTTTTCTGTTTCGATTTTGATAAATTTCCGTCTATTGAAACATTGGACCCCGCAGCGCTCACACGTCACCCAAGATTTATTTCATTTTATTTTTTTAAATATTTTTATTGTTGCCATATGGCTGCTAATTAGCGGTAAGGATATTTTTTCGCTCTTCCCGTTGAAAATTAGTAATTTTTATAAAAAGGTAAGGAATTATAATTTAAACCAAAAAAATAACCACAAGAGAATGTGTATTACTGAATGAAGTTACTTAATATGTAAATCAGTAAGGAAAAAAAGTGTCACACAAGTACCCCAGTACCTAAAGCATAACTTAGAAAAAAACTGGTCGTTTTTCACATGAGCAAATGTTTAACTACGGGCAATAGAACATATTTGAGAATAAAATTCAGGTGAGGGGGCAATTTAGCATCTACGTGCAAAAAATCTGCTCCAAATATTTACCACAGGAAAAAATTTTTGGGGGACCCCAAAAAAAAAAAAACAAAAAAAAGTTAAGCAAATTAAGCTTATTAGTATGAAATTCAGGTATGTTTAGCAAAAGTTTTTAGGTTTTTAATATCAGAAAAATATGGGTAATTTTTTAGTTATGTAAAATGTTTAGATTTTTAATTGGCTAAAAAACTATTAAAGGTTTTGTTGATTTCGATGACGCCATCAACAACGGTTAACCGCGCAGTGACTTAACCCATTTAATATAAGGGAAAGAGCGCTCCGCGCTCTTCCCTGATTTTAGTTGGAATAATTTTTTTGTTCATAGTTAAAATATTACAATTTTTATCAAAGGACAACCAAATGTGTCCAATTTAATATGGCTTTAAATAACCTCTAAATCTTAAGGACTTTTATCGTAATCACAAATTTGTTTTATAATTCGTTTTAAGTTAAAAATTAAAAAAATATGTTATAAACATTTTTAAATATATTATAAAAGATTACGACAGAATTCCGAATGTACAGAAAGATTTTGCATGATGATTATATATTAATAATGGGAGGTGAGTTATATAATGAATAAAAAACACATAAAAAAGTAAATTTTAATAAAAAAGTAAATTGTAATAAAAAAAATTAAATATATCATTAAATAAATATTAATTAATGAATCTATTACTAAAACGAACATAACCTCCTAATATAATTGCGAAATACATTTGAATTTCCATCGTAACCTTTATAGTTTTTTAAATCTTTTGTGTAGTTTTTTAAACAATTTTTTACTTTTAAAGTGGTATACTTTACTTTTAAAGCAAAAAAATAGGTGATTTAAAAAAAGGAAAAGTTAACAGAAGTGATTTTTCTACCCTTCAATATCAAGCTCCGGGGCATCAGCCATTTCAAGCAGATGGAGACACTTGTTTGATTATGTTTTAATTTATTCTATACGCATTTTAGGCTATTTTATCGTTTAAATACACGTTGAAAAAAATTTAGTTTAAAAAATTCGGTTTTCTCCGGAAAACATTAATAGTTAAATACCGGTTAAGTGTTGTTAAACATGGCTACAGTGTAAGTTTTTACTGCGCCACTTTTTAAAAATTAACAAATTTTTGTTGATTTATTATTTTGTTTATTTATTTTTTTACTTCTTATTCTACTCCCCTTTTTTGTGTCTTAACAGGCGCCTGGGGCTTAATATTTTCGTTGCTTTACTTCCGTACACTTTTTCATTGTATGTCAGCTGTTAAAAATTCATTTTATGCCAGGACTCTTTTGTGCCGACCTCAGCGCTAGCAGCGCTTGGGCGCATGAATGCATTTTTTCCAGGACTCTTTTGTGCCGGGACTCTTTTGTGCCAGGACTCTTTTGTGCCAGCTGCGATTTTTTTCAGGACTCTTTTGTGCCGGGACTCTTTTGAAGGTGAACCGTCTATTTTAACGGCGCAGTGTAAAATGAATCATTTCAACTTGTTTCCGGCCAATGGTCCCCACACACAAAAGAAAGCATGCGTACTGTAAATTCGCATGCGTACTCGCAAAATTACGATCTCATTTCGGATTTTACAACCTCAAGTAAAATTTGAAGCGTGCCCATACACGATTTCTGCTACCATTACGCTGATTAGTCGATTTAGAAAACGAAAAAAAATTCTGAGTGATTATTGTAGTATACAAAAAGGCGAGAGTCGCAGCTACGAAGATTTTACCTATAACTTTGAGAAATGCTTTAAGAATAGAGCAGGAAAAAGGGGCGATTTTTTCTCGGGAATATGTTTAGACAGAAAAGATTGGACTAGTCTGAGATGGACATTGTGGACTATAGGAAATTTGCACTTGGTTTGGACAGCTGCCCACTGAATAAAAATTTCTACCATATGATAATGACTCGTTTATTTATTAAAATAATCACACAGCACTGTTGAATTTTTTTTAGTCTGATGAAATGTCAATTAAAAAAAATCATAATCACAGCAATCTTCGAAATCGCCACTTTTTCCAATTTATGGTTATTTCTTACATATACAAATATCACCTTATTGAAAAAGTGGCGATTTCGCGTTTGTCAAAGATTGCTGTGATTTTGATTTTTTAAATTGAAATTTCATCAGACTAAAAAAATTCAACAGCGCTGTGTGATTATTTCAATGTATAAACGAGTCATTATCATATGATAGAAATTTTTTCTCAGTGGGCAGCTGCCCAAACCAAGTCCCAATTTCCTATAGTCCACATAATGTCCATCTTAGACTAGTCCACACTTTTCTGTCTAAACAAATCCGAGGAAAAATCGCCCTTTTTTCCTGCTCTATTCTTAGAGCATTTTTCAAGGCTAGTTTATTAATTTAGCTGTTATAGGCACCTTGCACTAAAACTTAAAATAAACATAAGATATAGAACACACAAACATTGCTGCTGTACGGAAAATACCGTAATCATGCAAATATTTTTTTTAAAAAAGACGAAAGGCGAAAGACGAAACCCTGGGGTGTTTAATAATGACATCACACTGATTATGTATGTTGATTTATATTAGAAATTGTCTGTTTTAAAACGTATAATTAAGATTTGCATGTAAAAATAAAAAAATATATGGCTACAAACAGATGTTATAATAAGCGGGTTATTTTCCGTCAATGCCGCCACTAATCAATAATCAGGGAACATTTGCATGATTACGGTATTTTCCGTACAGGTTGTGTTCTATATCTTATGTTTATTTTAAGTTTCAGTGCAAAGTGCTTATACTTTAAGTATTTTATATTTTTATATATTCATATACATTTTATCTATATTTTAAAGGCGCAGTATGTTATTAAATTTTTTAGATGTGGGGTAGCTGACTTAAATTCAGTCAGCCTTAGATTATACATTTTATATATATTTTTGCCTGCGCAAAGTTATTAAATAAACTTAGTATGGCTCGATAGATGACATGATGATATATCTAGCCATATGCAGTTTATTTTATAATTTTGCGCGCAGCAAAAATAACACCCCGTAGCCGAAATTAGGGTTGCCCGAATTTAAGTTAGTAATCCTAACTTACATTTAACTGTATGCTAAATTATATTCTTTTAGCGACAGGCTTCCTTTACGAATACATTTTATTTTACCTACCATTTACCTACAAATACTTACAAAAACATTTATATTTACCTGATACTTGATACAAAAAGCAGGCCAAACTAAAACAGAAGAACATAAGCGTCGACCACATTTTGGGATCAAAACATAGAATAAAAATTTTTATTTCTTGGAATATTTAAATTTACATCTTAAAAAGTAAATTTCCTCTTAATTTCCTTATGTACAATATTGAAGGTGGGTTCTTATCATAAAGCAAATCAATAAAAACAATATTATGATTAAAAATAAGCGAGGAAAAGTTAAACCTACTTTTGACCAAATAATTTATGAATTTTAATGTTGTAAATTATAATCTGCATAAATTTTTAATTTGTACATAAACTGTTTTATTACCTAATTTTATATACATTTTATATATATTCGGTAAATAACTCTAGTCGATTTGATGACAAGACTATACCATTAATAAAGATGCCCTATTTTCAGTCTTATATTAAATTGATCCAGACTTTTTTCGCTTGAAAGCATCTAAGATTAATTAAAAGATCAATAAATAGGTGATATCAAAAACTCATTTTACAATGTTTTACACTATTTAATTTACTTTATTCAGTTAAATTAAATTTTTGCTGTCTATAATTAATAGTAAACAAGACGGAAAAAGTATTACAAAAAATACCCAAAAAATTAAAGGGGAAAACAATTACAAAAAAAAAAGCTAACCAAAATTATAACAGTTTGTAAATTTGAAGTTTTACAAATTTTTACCAAAGGATTTTCGTTAATACAGTAATGCGGTGACAGTTTGACACTATACAACTAAAACAAATTATTACGAAATTATAGTCACACAATATTAAATATATTTTTATTAAGATTACACGTTAAGATTGTTACATTGTTATGATTATTCTAAGTTAGACATTCAAATTTGATTCATAATATTATTATTTATAACTGCTTATTACCCTCCTCCTTTAAGGGCAGCTAATAGATATAAAAGTAGGCTATCAATTAGCTACCCATCCAGGCTTGGGACTAACATTTAATCGAAAAGTAAGGACTAAATTTTATTATTATATTATTTTTGGGTACATTTTTGGCAATATTACTGTATTTGCTTCTTCAAGTCTTCGTTTTTCTCAGCGTCGCTCTCCTTCACATATAACACACAGCTGCTCCACCGTTGTCACCGTTGCGTTGATATTTTCGGCGTTATGTTTAACTCTTGTCTGGTCGATGTTCGTATCCTTAGCAAAAATATATAATACTATATATTATATTAAGGAAAAATATGACACTCAGTCTCAGAAGCGAAACTATTTGGTGCCATTTTTTGAGCACTGCCATTAAGTGTTGTGCGCATAAAATGGCAAAATAACTGTTCTTATTGGGGCATGTGTCGTGTAAATGGGCACTGCTAAAAATGTAGCAGTGTTTTTGCGCATATCCTAGCATGCTAACTCGAACGCACTGCATTTTGAAGCACACTGCACTTTTTTAGCAATCTTATGCGCATATATGCGCATATACTGCACATAAAATAGCACAACCGCGGGAAACAAAAAAAATAAACCGACTGAAAAACCACTACTTAGTTTGCACACTGTACACAGAATACAAACTTTTAGTATAGACATACAAAAATAAAATCCAATGCAATACATAAATAGATCTTTTTGTGTATTGCATTGGATTTTATTTTTGTATGTCTATACTAAAAGTTTGTATTTTGTACACAGTGTGCAAACTAAGTAGTGGTTTTTTAGTCGGTTTATTTTTTTTGTTTCCCGCGGTTGTGCTATTTTATGTGCAGTATTAGGGTAGTGCATTTAATTTCGGCACTTTTTCGTTTTTCCAATGTAACTTTTTACTGTATGGCACGATTTCTATGTTTGATAGTTTATTTTGAAGCTTCCACGACACTGCGTTGCGTCATGAAGGTTTCACTGTACGAAAGTTGTTTTTTTACTTAATTAAATCAGTTTTTAAAATAAAGGAAAATTGCCGAAATTAAATGTATGCATTTAATTTCGGCACTTTACAAACAATCGATTGTTTCTCAGTCAAAAAATCATCATTTTCAAAAATTTAAAAGCCTATAATTATCTCCAGAGAGTTTTCTTTAATTTAAGCGTCTACTAGTTGTGCAACGTGTAACTGGCAAAAAAGTTACAGCTAAAATGCCAAATGGTATCAAAATGAGCAAAATTTGGGAAAAAAGTGCATTTGATTTCGGCACTTTTTAAAAGGACCCTCTTAATCGAAATTAAGTGCAGTGCTATGACTCCTACACATTTGAACGTTGTCTTTTAACTATTGACAACTACAATTTAACACACGACCACTTAATTCAACCCGTTTTTACCACAGCAATATGTGTGCGGAAATTACACGATTTTATTTTATAACGATTGCTCACCACAGACGCAACGTAGAACCACGGGGACTAAAAATTCTGAAAATAGACTAAATTTTACTAGAACAATTTAATTTTTAAACCAATTTAATGCGTAATCATGAAATGCCCATGTTCTAAAAACGAGTAACAATTTTATTTTTTATAAATCACACAATTTCACATAAAAATATCACAACATAACAAATAAAAAGCTCACGACTGTCATCTACATATAATTAGCTCTTATTTGAGCTATTAAACGTCGTATTCCGTCCAGGATTACTAAAGATATAGTCTAAAAATCGCCAATTGGGAAAAGTGCCGAAATTAAATGCACTACCCTATCATACATTTAATATGCATCATATCAAAAATTGCTTCATGTTATGTAAAAGGATTACTCTGTTTTGTAATATTACACCTGATTTGACTTATCTGTTAGGTAAAAGATTATAACTTTTCACTATAATTTTTCACTGGCTATAAAATAAATATTTTTTGCAACTGAAAAGCTTTATTTGCACAACACTGGACAGTTGGTCATGCGAATTTAACCTCTTTATCGAAAAAAAAATGGATTGCCAATTGAAGATGTCGCAACAAAAAAGATACGAATACAAAAAAGAAAATAATAAACTAAAATGAATTTATACATTTATATTTTTACACCTTGATATGATGAATGATGATGAATACTAAAATCCGTTTCTTGTAAAAATCGTGTTCATTATAAAATAGTGGAAATGTGGAAATTTTCCTAGTGAAAATGGTTTGTGGCACCAGTTTTTTTTACTCTGAAAATGAAAATTTTTAAAGTATACAATTCTCTTAATCGGGGTTTTGATTTGTCATTTTTTAATAAAGGAACTGATTTTATTTCCTATATTCTCATTTTATAAAAATATTTTAGCCAAAAGAAATACTGTCGCATGATCGCATGAAAGAACCAACTCTAGGGAGTGTAGTTGTCATTTGTATCAAAAAGTGTATGATAACGACGTAAAACAATGACATGAATTATTATTTTCAATGACCAATTTAGTTGAAAATTACGGTTATAATAATTTGTTTATTTTGATTGTTTTATCAAAAAAGTCCTTTTTTTATTCAGTTACACGATAGTCAAAACCCTCCTATTTAAACGGAAATTGTTCAGTGTTAATATTCTTTACAGAGTTATAACGTTATAGAATCACTTTTAGCCAATTAGTGCTTATGAAAAAGAAGGAGATCTTTCATCCATTGGAGATTAATTGGCTAAAAGTGATTTTCCTAAGCATTAATTGGCTAAAAGTGAATCTATTAGCTCCTCCCCCAACCATTTCCACAGAGCAACAAATTATATGACGTGATCACGAATACTATATGACATTTGAGGGTCCTTAAAATCCTGAAGTGATAACAACACGCTTAGGAGTTGTTTTTCTATGCACTCATTCCCGAAAAAAAGTTTTTTTATATTTTATTCTAATGCTTTTATAAATTAAATAAAATCAAACTCAGTCAAAGCCGCAGCGAGTTTTTTAAGTCAAGTCAAGTCAAGTCAAGTCAAGCAATTTAGTTTTTTTTTGTCAAAATTGTAATTTTCTTATGATTGCTTTGGTTTCGATTTTATGTATATGGATTTCTGGATTTTGAGGGTACGAGGTCTTTAGACCCGCAAGTAGGGAACTTGGAGCCGTCGGAAAATTTTTGAACTTTTTTTTAAGCTTTGCTTAGGCTGAGGTATAGGTTTTAGCGAGTTTAATTTTTGGCTCCAAGTTCGCTCGGCTACATCGACCCTAGACCAATTTGAGTTCTATTATTCGAAAACAATAGCATTTTTCTAAAATATTACAGTATAAGTTGAAAATTTTTTATTCGACTAGAAACATGAATCAAATTCCAGGTGTTTTTTTTCGTCTGCCGATGTGCATATCTTAAATCGACATTATATTTATTTTATTTGGAAGACAAGTATTCCTTTATAATGAATAAATCCAGAACACAAATATTAAAATGAAACGTGACTTTAAAAAAACAGAAAAGGTGACACAATAAACGTTGGCCACTTTTTTAATTATTTCACTGCTGTCAATTGAGATGTTCAGAAAATTGTAACACCGTTCCTCAAGAGTAATAATTCATTCAAGCTGTCAATAGTTTAAATTTTCTTGAAAGATTATACGGAACAACATTGGATTGTAATAAATTTGATACTTGCATACCGTTCCTTATCAAAACTGGTCAATCAACAATTGCGTTTCAAAGTAGGTTCCATTCCCAAATTTTCAATATTCTTATCGCTGGACTTCCTCTAACACTATAGTAACGGTTTTCGCCGTTATCGCAGTTCCGCCTTATTTTTGAGCTAATTTTTAAGATAATTAAACAGTGATTTAGGGCCGGTTCACACCGAAGTGGCAGCTGACAGGTGACGCACAGCGCACACAATTTACACTGCAGCAACAATGAGAGTGTAATGATGTAAACGTGCGCATTCACTATCAGCTATCAGCTGCCACTCCGGTGTGAACCGGCCTTAAATGTTGTGTTTTTTCTAATTTTTTTATAAACTACAATTTTTAAACCATTAAAAAAATTCTGATTGAATTAAAACAACTAATTTAAAAAACGAAGCTCCAGAACTTAATCTGTTTTAAATCATAGGAGCTCCGAAGCATAGTATTTGAGAAACGGAAAGTGGAGGTGATCGCTATTAATTCATGGATTGGCCACTCACCAAATTGTCTTTAAAAAGATAAACAATAATAGACTCGGAAACTTTCTTTTGAAACTCAATATCATTATGAAAAAAACTTTCCCAGATAATTTTAAAACAAAACGGTGTTAAAACAAGAAAACATATTTTTCTTCTAAAATCGTGTGATCGTGTGAATAGTACATATTTATAAAATATAGCTTTAAAAATGACAATAAGAAATATACAGTAGCTTGTACTGTGACACCAATATGATTATAACAGGACTACTTTTCCAGTTTTTCTTAAGATAAAAAGACATCTTAAAAAAATTCAAAATAAATAATAAAGTAACCAAAGTAAAGTAAAAAAATAAGATCACAAAAAAATTATGCAACGTAAGTAATACAAATGAGTACACAGAAATGTTTTGATTTGTCGTGGCATTGGTTTCAGGAGCATAAGTATTTTACTGCATTTTATTGGTTTGTTGCAAAATAAAACCTTAAAATAATAACATATAGCTATGTCTGAAGCAATCAGCAGCTTAAAACTTACTTCAACGTAAACGTGGAAAAAGAACAAATGGTTTGAATATATGGTTTGGTTAGCACAGATTTAAACTTGCTTAAGCTTTTCATGTTGATTCTAGCTGTTTTACATGGAGAAGAAAATGTTCCTTAATCTTTATTTTTCAGCTCAAAACTTCGTGAACAAACGGATGTAAATATATTTAGACAATGCACTTAAATTCAAATGTGTCTTGCTTTATATAAATCGCCTTAGTTTCAACAGCATATGAATTTAAATTTACACACGAACACAAAGTACACTGCATGCTCAATATGGGGAAATTAAGAAAAAGAAATACAATTATTATATACTCTTTACTAAACAATATGGCAAAAAAAATCAGTTCAAAATGCAATATGATGAGGTTCAACGCAAAAATTTTGTAGCGTAAATGGAATTTGTATAATGATTGTGACTGTAGTCTAAAGACTACAATCACAAAAAAGAAAAATAGGTAAAAAGATGGTTTTTGAGGTTTTTTCTAAAGCCTTAAGGCTGTTTCATACTTATGACAAAACGTCTTTTGGACAAAGTCCAAAGAACAATTTTATAAAAGCCAAAACGTCCTTTGGACAAGCCAAAACGTCCTTTGGACTTTTTCTTTGGACGAAGTATGAATGCTACTTAGAATTTATCCTTTGGACAAAGTCCAAAGGACAAAATCCAAAGGGAAAAGTCCAAAGAACAGGAGTAGCAACACGTTGTCCTTTGGATTTTGTCCTTTGGACTTTGTCCAAAGGACGTTTTGTCATAAGTATGAACCAGCCTTTACTATACCAACCATAGTGTAAACAGATTTTATATTATTTGGTTTTATTTTACTAACATGCCAGATTTTGAGTGCGTTTAACAAAAATGTTATTAATTTATGTCGTTTTTGTTTAAAAAATGTTATGTTATCAAAAGTTAGACTAAAAATACGTTCATTACTAATAATAATTAATGTTTAACTCCTACTGACTGGTTTCGCCTTACTAACTGTTTTTTACCAGCGATATCTAAGTTGATTTTATCCAAAAAAATGTTCGAATAATACTGATAATAGTGGCTACGCAAAGTTTAGGCTCCGTTTTGTGAACATATAAAATGAAGCAAAATATAATAAAAGTTTTATAACACTATTGTTTTGACAACCATAAACGATTATTTTATAATAATTTAAAATCCATGGCAAGCACTATAAAGATATAATTACTTAAAACTCATTTGTTAAAGTTGTTAGAAGTAAAAAAAAACTCATTTGGTAAAGTTGTTTGAAATAAAACAAACATGGCTATAAACTATAAAAAATTAATTTTGTCTGATTTTATTTTTTGTTCTCAGGACCTGTATACTTTTGTAAAGATTGCCTTTAAACAATCAGATGAAAAATGAAAGTTGACCGTGTCAAGTTTTAAATTAGATTCATGCGGAAATCAAAACTTACAACTTAACACCGGACGCAAATTAAGTCAGTTGTCGTTTTGTCTTATTTTCTTAAATACCGAATTTCGCGCAAATCCATCCGATTTAAAAGAACGGGGGTAGAATGCGTAAAAAACGTCGAGGAAACGACAAACTTGGACAGAAACGGTTCGAGGTCGCGTTTTGAAACTATAATCCGAACGATTTTTGGTGGTTAGAATAAAGATCGCTCTTTTCTTGCATTTTTTCACGCACCAATTAATTTATACGCACTCTATTGGCTGCGAAGATTTTTCAGTGCTGTTTTTTCGGCTCTAAACACAATGAACACCGACCGGATCCTCGCTTATTACGGAATTTGTTTGCTAGCACTGGCGGCTAGCCGTAGCTGGGCCGAGCAAAAACTCAGCGGGAACCACCGGATCAAACTCGGACAGTTTTCCGTCCATTCCCGAAAGTCCATACCGGCCGAGAGGACTTTCAAAGAGGAGGAGTTTCTGCTGGTGAATTCCGAGCTAACGACGCAAGGCCTGTCGATTCATCCGCCACCGCCGCAGCCGCCACCCATGAACATCCCAGACTTGGACGACGGATCGGGTTCAGGAGACGAACTTCCGTTAGAAATAGCGAAAGGACTGAATTCCGTCCTAATTAATGAAGAAGATAACGGATCCGGGGAAGAACCGACGGATCGAAATAAACAAAATGGTAAATTAACCAAGACTTTAAAAACTAGATTCAGGTTTTGGCTGAAGAGTTTCATCCCGAACCCAAAGGGTACCTGGGGCCTGTTTTATAAAAACGTTTGTAAATTCTTATTTTACAAATCTCTGCTTTATTTTTCGTAAAATACATAATAAAGGTTTCTTGATTTGTAATTCCGGGAGATTATCTCCACTTACTGCTCTGCACCGATTAGTCCCAGCCACGTCCCGTCACCTCCGCTGACTGAACAATATTCCCGTGTCGTATATTCGTATATATATATATATATATATATATATATATATATATATCCGCTCTATCATGTAATATACAAAAAATAGGCGGAGATTTATAAAATTAAAACTTACAAATGTCATAATGAAATGATCCCCTGGAACCTGTTTCATAAAAACCTTTGTAAATTCTTATTTTACAAATCTCCGCCTATTTTTGTAAAATACACGATAAAGGTTTTTCGACTTCTAATCCAGGGGGAATATCTCCGCACAGTTTTCTACGCTGATTGGTTGCAGCCACGTTATCTTCCGATTATTATTACCCCGTGTCGTATATTCTCTATTATGTAATTTACAAAAAATAGGGGGAGTTTAGTAAAATAAAAATTTACAAACGTCTTTATGAAATAAATGTCGATCCTGGTCGATCCGGCTCCTGGTTGAGCTTAAGCGATTGCGGTGCGTTTTGGACTGACTCAGATCAGACCATCAAGGTCTATGAACTACAAGCGAAACATTAACAAACAGGGTTGTTAAAACGTTTAAACTGGCAGGGAATCTAGAAAAATTCTAAGGATTTATTACAGTCTATTTATATAGGTTAGATTTAGGTTTTCGCTGGGAACCCCGCACCCAAATGTGGTATGTACGATAGATTTTCGACGATTGCGTTTTGGGCTGTAAGATAAAAGTATATGACCATTAGCAAAACATTTACAATCATAGTTTTAAAAAAATATTTCAGCTGGCGGATGTCTTAGAAAAACTAAGCATGCACCCATGATCTAAAAGTAAGCGCAATCGCTCCATTATCCGAAACAAAAATACAGTTTAATATTATATCATATATATGTTTTAGAGTGTGAACCCGGACCTTGCTGTCCGCTGGACACAAAAGATGTTCCGGACGAAGCCTGGCACTATCCCTGGGGCTTGGACCAAAATGCAATCAGCCCCACTGTGGCGTTCAATATTTTTAATCTGTAAGCTCGTTTGCTCGGGTCAATCATTTAATTCCTTTTCAAAAACCGTGTTGAACAAATGACAATGTTTTAATGTATTAAAGAAGATACTTCTCTAAATTAAAAAAAATATTCAGAGATGCCAGATGCCACAACTATGAAATATTTTTTTACGGTTCTGTAAACGAAATAGATGCAGCATTTATTAGTAAACGTCAGTTTATACTTCGACTAAACTGTTTAAAGGTGAAAAGCGAAAAATTTTCAGGTTTTTATTTGATGTAAAAGTTTTTTAATAAGCAATTATAGTGGATTAAAAGCTTAAATCTTGAAAAAATCCTAGAAAAAAACCTTTTGAAATAGGCAAAATCTGAGATTTTCATTTTATTTTGTATCATTTTTCAAAGATATCTATTAACCTATCTATCAAATCTATCAAAGTTATTAACAGTCCTTAACATGTGGAAAACGAATAAAATTTTAGTTTTGAGTTAAGTAGGTTCGCGCCAAAAATTTCACATTACGGTTAAATTTTGTGAAACAATTTAAATATGTGAACAATATAAGTAAATACGTTTCATGTAAAATATAATACCGATAAAAATTACAAAAATAAAAAAATCCTAATAAAATAATAAAATAAGGTTGGCAAATCAAACCTAGCTGACATTGATGATAAAACAATAAAACATTATCTTTCTTTAACAATAAAGCAATTTTTAACCAAAAACAGATTAATATTACAGATTAATTCTTTATTTTAACAATTATATACTGAATTACTCAATTTCAAACAAAAATGCAATTAAAGGCTAAAATTTATAACTTTTTGTTTGTTTTTTTTTCCAAAAAAAAACATCACAACTGCACAATTTTAATTGTGGTTCTCATGTTCTCGTACAAATTTATGAGATCAGTCAAATATAATTCAGCATAAGCCTGGTTTACACAAGAGTGATAAGTGACAAGTGACAACGGGTTCATATCGCAGCGAGAAATGACAGTGTAACGGTGTACTTGCGCGCGGAACGGGTGGTCACTTCATTTGTCACTCCGGTTTGAAGTAGGCCTTATTTTTCGCGGAAGAACCATTTAAAAATAAAATGCTCAGAAAGCTTTTTTCAACCATTGTAAAATCAAAGGTGTTTTTAATCGTTATTAAATCCTTTAGCATAATTTTTTTAGTGAATTACAATTTCGACAAGTATATCTTTATATTATTATAGGAACAATAAATATCCGGCTAACACGAGACTGCATATAAATTTGGGGCACTGTTTCCCGCTGGCCACAGTGCACGACCAAGGCTGCACGGAAATAGCGTATGGCGGACTGCACCTTCTCAAGTGCCGCGATGGGGCATTCAGGCACCCCATGTTTCCCAACAACAAAATCGTGCGTATAAAATGCGGCAGCTGTTAGGATTATTTCCAACTGCAGAACTAGAGATGTTAAGCAGGTGTTTGGGCAAATTTAAAGAGTGCCGATCTTGAAACATTAAAGTGTTTATGATATTGTGTATTTATTTTGATTCGATTTGATTTACTTCTTGTCGCGGTTGGCTTCACGCAAGGCCACCACTGTGTGACGACGGTGATGCAATAATACGTGCCATAAAAGTTGTGTTATAGGCCAAAGCAATATTTCTGGCACGCGCAATGTAATTTTTGTATCCCCCAGTCACGGCAATCGACCAAAGTCACGTAAGGAATAATTTCCATTCAATTTTGGTTGAAAAAGGCGTTCGCAACTTTCGAAGCACCTTTTTTTTGTTTGAGAACCGCGCAAAAACTGCTGAACGTACTGTCTAGTACCGAAATAAACATCATTCGGAACGACCAATCATTTGCGGTCTAACCATGCTTATGCAAATTATTTCTTACGTAACTTTTGTCGATTAAGTCCGGTGACGGTGGGTCCCAAATATAAAATAACCATTGCCGCACCAAAATAAATGTAATACGTTTCTTACCTATATTTTGGAGCAATTTAGAAAAAATAGATTTCATTATTAAACCCATGAATGACATTGTTTCAATGTTTAATCTAAAAATTTTTCTAAATCATCTTTTGAAAGATATCCACTTTATATTCACTATATTCTTGTCTATAACTCTATACTGCGATATAAAATTTAAATTTTTTTCTAACTGTAACGCTTTACTTTCACTAGGCCAGACAGTTAGTCATACGAATTTAACCTCTTTGGCTTAAATAAATAAAGTGGATCCAAATATTAAATCTTATTACAAAACTAATAGGCTTCTATATCTAAGAGCTGCTTCCATATCTATCTAAAAGCGTGCTAACTAAATACGTGTTAAATTAGCCGGGTTTTAAAAATTTTGGCTCATGCTTTGGTTTACCTTTTTAGAAATTTCTCATAAATTTATTTGTTTGAATGTGATAAATATTTATTTTTTATACATGTTTTTTAATCATTGCTTGCTACATAACACCAAATAATAAATATTTTTTTAAAGTTTTTTAACCTTAATCATAATTAAAAGTATTGTGTTTTTTTAAGTATGAATGTATAAGGCTATGGCTTATATTTCGTCCGAAATCTCTAAAGAAAAAATCCAAAAGACGAGTTTTAAACTATTCCAAATATTCTTTGGACTTCTCCTGAACTTTTGGGGGTATTTCATTTGAACAAACTATCAATGCTTCTTAAAATCATGTCCTAAATTGTTGAAAATGTTGGTTAAAAATAATAAATAAGATAATAAATTCAAAGGGAAAAGTTCAAAGTGCCACAGTCTTAAGCTTCCTTTAAAGTTTTGCCTTTTAATTTTTTAAATAATATGAATAAGACTTTAAAAATTAGTTATTTAATGTTTTTTTAACTTAATTAGTCAATTCTTATTTAATATGGACTTGTGAAATACGTTAATAATTATTGTTTTTTTAATTGGTTCTGCTTAAAAATCATTCCTTTTTAAAACATTCCTGTTATTTATTTAAGTTTATGTATACTAAAATTTTTGTGTGATTCTTCTGTGCTGTTAAGGCTGGTTCATACTTATGTAAAAATGTCCTTTGGACAAAGTCCAAAGGACGTTTTTACATACGTTTATACGCGGTGTTTGTCCTTTGGACTTTGTTCAAAGGACGTTTTTACATAAGTATGAACCAGCCTTAAGATTTAAGTTTATGTATATTTAAAATCTTGTAAATTTTCTATATTGCAATTAACGTTTAAAATATACATACAAATTAAATGATTAACATTATAAAACAGCTTATGTAAAAGACTTTGGCTGTTGTCATTTTTTTCACCAAATTGTCTGGTTTCATAATAATTCAGTAATTAAGTTGTCATCATCTTTGACGCTTTGAGATCGAGTGTTTTGTTTTGCACTTCGCTTGGAATCGAGAGGCATGGAAAGTCGTTTTTTTACGTCTGGATCTTTTGTTGGCTCATCCTTAATCTGCGACACGACAGCCAACCGTTCGCTCATAAGAGCGCTGGATTTCTTTTTTCTCGTGCCACACCTATAAAACAAGTCTTAAACTAAATAATGAGATTTAAAGATTATCATGTAGGGTACCTGACTTTAATTCTGCCAGCCTTAATTTTAACCACCGATAGCTAGTTTTTCTACACGCAAAGTTATGTAATGAACTGCGTATGGCTAGATAGATCGTCATGTATACTGATCTTTATGTACTTAGTTGATCCACGTAATTTCGCTCGTAGAGAGCCGAAATTAAAGCTGCCCGAAATTAAGTTAGTTACCAGATTGGAGTTATTTAGAAAATATTAAAAACAGTTAGAGTTTGCAGTAGTTTTTTATCCTTCAAATAATAAAACTCACTTTTATTACGAATCCATTATATTGCACGGATGTGGACTTTGTTGTGATATTACATTCAGTTATAACAGTCACTTCCTGTTATGACTGAACGATAAGGTGTAATGACTAGTTCTACCAAAAATATATAATACTATATAATATAAATATTAGTATTATATATTTTTGGTTCTACATCTTAAAAAATAAATTAATATGTTGTGCGCGCCTGAAAGCCTATTACAGCAAAATCGTACTGCTTGCCTTCTGGATTCGACGCATCTTCCGTAAGCACTAACTTGTTAATAGACTATAGTAGTAAAGGCTGAACGGCGAGTATGTGGCGTCAAAAATCCGGGCAAAAAAAGGTTTTCACGGATACTTTTCTAGGAGAAGAAAAACTTCGAAAACGAAAATGGCTGCCCTGCAGATTGTCCGGGAACGATAAGAAAACTAAGGAATTCAGTCCTGAAAAAAAACGGGGAGCTCGCACTAGCTCAAAGTGTGTTGGGAATATCCGCCTTGTTTTTGAATCTATAATGAATGTTATTATGTGTGCATCAGGATTTAATATTATCACAAACTCTTTTCAACTCAGAAAAAAACTGTTTAAAAAAGCTTTAGACGACACAATTTTTGAAATAAAACTTTTACCTTCCAATTTTATTCTTTATGACTTTAGTTTTGCAGACAAAACAGCATTAGTTGCCAATAGTGCTTAAGCAACGGATGATTAATAAAATAAAAATATGTTCATCTCTTGTTGGTGAAAACATCAGCATATTCAAGACCAAGCTAATTCACTGTTGCTGCAGTCCCCAACGGATCACACGATCACGGTGAATCGAAGAGAACTTAAAGTCGTGAACATCTTTTAATATCTTAAAAAATATAACAGATGGTCGAGGTTCTTCTGGTTCAAATATCGGTGTGCGCATTGTCAAGGCCCCAGTAACATTCGATAAACTTTTTCATAAGCTCAAGAATGTGTCGAGATGTATCGATCAACACTTTAAAAAGTTTACAACAGTGTTCGTGATGTCTTACTGTATGGATGTAAATCTTGGCAATTCAAAGTAGTAGAACTTAGAAAATTAAAAGTATTCAAACATAAATGGTGGTGTTACTGTTTTAGTGTGAAGTATATTGATAAGTTCGCCAAAAGTACGGGGTCTTTAGAGCCGTAAGAAAGGAACATGGAGCCGTCGGAAATTTTTGGGAACTTGGACTCTCGAACAATAGGAACTTGTAGATTCGGAAATTTTTGGGAACTTGGACCCTCGAACAAAAGGAACTTGGAGATTTTTAGAAAAAAATTGGTTTAATTAGGCTTATATTTAGGTTTGGCTTAGGCTTATGTAGGTATAGGTTTTAGCGATTTCTAATTTCGGCTCCTAGTTTCCAACTTTCGGCTCCAAGTTCCCAAGTTTTGGCTCAAAGTTTCCTTGGCTTTGTCAACCCTAAATCTCGCCGAAAATGAAGTGATCCAAAGAAGACCTAGACGGCATGAATGCAAGAAAGTTGCGCTGGTTAGGTCATTAAATCCGGCTTGATAACGCTTGCATCTCAAAAATAGTATTTGCATTGGTCAAAAACCTCCTATATAAACGAAAGTTGTTCCGAATTAAAGATCGTGACAGATTTATAACGCTATAGAATAACTTTCAGCCAATATCGCTGGGGCAAAATTGAGCGATCTCCAATGAACATGGAGATCTCTAATTTTCAGCTCCTCCCACTTTACAACCCATGGAACAAAACGTATAGCCGCAAATCACGAAATGTATCCACCACTTGGAGGTTCTTAAAATTCTAACGCGTTCTTTCTAGTGATGTTCCCCGGGGCTCCGAGCTCCGGAGCTCCCGAGCAAACCCCGGAGCTCTGGAGCTCCGCCCTATTTTCCAACTAATTTCATAAATAATTAATAAGTGATGGCATAGATTATTTTGTCAAATTTTTTTGTAAACTAAAGTTTTACCAAAACTTGTTGAAAACAAAAAAAAAATTCCTGCAAATACAGATAGAAAAGCTTAAAATGTATATCAAGCTTAAATAAGCTTTAATTTGCTCGTTGAAAGGGCGGAGCTCCGGAGCTCCGGAGCTCATGAGCTCCCTCCACTTTAAATGGCCGGATGTCCGGAGCATGATATTGGAGGGTAGGAACATCACACTAGTTCTTTCCTATCCAGACCCCAGCTTCGAATTTGCTTTCAGAAGGCATTTTTATGAAACCACTCTGTTTATAAGAACTGAATAATCAAATATTCGACACCATTAAATAATTGTTAAAAAATGGACTTCCTATGGAATGTTTATTGCCTAGAATTTACAAAAAATCACGCGCAATGGAGTTGTTTAGGGTAAATATCTTGCTTGTTACTGCAAAATGACAAAAATTTGCCTGTTGTGTTGGTTGAAAATCAAAAAAACAATTACTACACCACGATGAATTTTTTAATCGTCGTGGCATAATCGATTTACCCCTTTTTTGATCGATTTGCGTATTAATTTTTTCGCTATACGGACACAAGACTTGGGACACATAGCTGTGTTTTAAAAAGTATTGATGTTTGAATATTTTAAGCAAAACTAAAAGTAATTTTGAAAATTTTAATTTAGGTAAAGTAAAAGTAATTTGCGATTTTTAATTTAAGTACACGTCAACTTTTCAATTAATTAAGGAAAAAATAAAAGTAAGCCCTATTTTTAAAGCAAAAGTAAAAGTAAAAGTACAAAAAAGTAATTTAAAATTTGCACAAAAAACGCAAACTATTTTTAATTATTTTAACGTTGTATTGTGATTTCTAGCGCTAATTCTTAGTCCCTGTATTTTGTTAAGTTACGTAAACAAATCTAAAAATGTTTATATGTAAATAGATTTATTCCTTTTGCATCTGTTTGTGTGTTGCACAATGCAAACTCGTTCTTAACAAACAAATGTTAAGTAATGATGTATCATTGGAAAGCTTTTAATATTGAAAATGTTGTAATGGTTTTTTTAATCACATGGACATCGTTTAAGTGGACAAAAGAATTTTACAAAATAATTTCCTATTCTTGATCAACAAACACAACACAACACAACTATTCTTGATCTTAAACTGGCTTAAAATATAAAATGAAGATAAAAAGTATCGAGTGATGAGCCAAAATATCACGGCAATCAACTCGAAATTATTTGCACATGTATATTTTACCAAGCTATTTAAGCTAAAATTATTTCCATTAATAAAAAAATTGGTTTGGGCTCATAGTTAAGCTTCGCTTAGGCTTATAGCTATTAGTTCGAGCGATTTTTTTTCGGCTCCTACTGAAATTTTTTTCATTATTTGATTATAGTACAGCACGTCTTTAAAACCTTAACCAGGGAACTTCAGCCGTTCCAAACTTGTAGAAATTTGGAGCTGCGAAAATAGGAACTTGGAGTCGAAAGTAAAAAAAGTTGATTTGGAAGTAGTTTTTGGTTAGGCTTAGGAATAGGTTTAAGATATTACAAATTCCCGGTTCCCAGTTTCTAAGTTCCAGCTCCAAGTTCTCTCGGCTTTACTCTCCGCAAACCATTATGATGTGATTTTCTGAAGTTTTTGATATTTAGCTTTGATGTTTTTTGAAGATTTTTTCGTTTTTAGTCGCATCAAATTTCACATCGCCATTAAGGAGAGATAATCTTTCTTCTGGAGTTATTTCTGAAATTTGGATCACACAAGTTAATTTGAAACTTATGTGCTTAGTTTTTATTATCGATTTTTAACTACTTCATTTTTGCTTATTTATGTCAAAGATTGCTCATCTATGTTAAAATTAAACATACTCAGACACTTAAATTGAACAGACAGACAACTCATTAATAAAGCAGACCTATAGTTAAAAACAAAAAATACTTAGTTTTTTTATGAAATAATCAGATCTAATTAATCAAAAAAGTTTGATTTTTTTTTCAAATGACGCTTTTAAAAACGTCAGCGGCTACATAGTTATTTAAAAAAACTTACTTTGAAATTGCATATTATTTTTCAGTTTATTTATTGACAAAAACATTAATCTAAAAACTATTTTCTTTTCACTAACCCTCCGTATTTTTTGTTATCAAAACTTCTTTTGTCAAAAGTGCTTTTTATTAAATAGTGCTATCAAATCAAATTTATCAAAATTTATAACATAAAAGTAAAAAAGCCACATAATTGCTAAAATAAATTAATTAAGGCGCACCCAAGGGCCCACCCATTTAGTGTATTTGTTAGGGAATTACACGTTCAAATTAGACCACACGAATCAAGAATTAAGTCATAATTAAAAGATTTAGGGTCGATGGAGCCTTGGGAACTTGGAGCTGGAACTTGGAGCCAAAAATAGGGAACTTGCAGCCGTAAGTGGGAAGCTTGGAGCCGAGGGTAACAATCGCTAAAACGTTTACCTAAGCCTAAGGGAAGCCTAAATCTAACCTTAAACCAATTTCTTTTTAAAGGCTCCAAGTTTCTCCAAGTTCTCAAAAATTTCTGATGGTTTAAGTTCCCTGTTTATGGCTCTAAAGACGCCGTACTCCTTTATTTCTATTTTTGCTTTATTGCATTGCCCTTTTTTGCGTTAGATATTTACAAACCATATAGAATAGTTAATTTTCAAAGAAAAACGTACTTATTTTCAGGATCGATTTTTTGAATTGAAATTAACATTTACAAACCCATATCTTAAAAATACTACATCCAACACCATATCCCATTTACTTAATATTTTCTATCAAATTGCAAAATTATAATGAGTTTATTCTAACCACAGCCTTAGTAAATAAAATCTATGAATATTATTAATAAAATTCGAAAATATAACAAGTAACAACGATTTCTTTTAAGACCATAGTGAGATGATAAGAAAAAACTGACTGCCATTATATTTCATCTAAAATTTAAAATGCATTAAAAGATGTGATAAAATTTTAAAACTGTTTGAAAACAAATAAAATAATACATAATTAGACTGAACGAAAACATAATTACAATATGAAAGGAAAAATAAAGAAATATAGAAATTTATTAAGTATTCACACAATATTTTTATTAAAAAGTTGATTAATGCTGATTTATTGTGTTGTTTTCTATTTAATTGTGCTTAAAAAACTACGGGTTAAAAGCTTGAAGTTTAAAAAAATTTTGAATCTAATATGGGGCCACGCATAGCTTCAGTTTTATGTGTCGTATTCATAGCGTGCATGAAAGTTATTTCTGCAGATCCTGTCGTAATAATAGGCATCGCAAACATATCTGCATACTTTTTTTAAACAATCACACGTATACTTTTTTAAGTATTCAACCGTATGCATATCAAAATGTACAAACGTATGTACTGTACGTTAAAATACAGGTAATAGACTATCTGATATTTTCGTGTGTTTTTCTTCTCCTTTCCTTTCTATTAAATTTTATCAAAATTTGTGCAAAACCAAATTTTCGTTCGGAACTTACAGTGAAGTCGTTTGCTGCATGCTGTACATTCGGCGGAATTCCAGCGGAACCTGAGACCCCACCAGCACACGACAACCGAATCTGCTATTCCACATAATCCAAAGTGCGAAACGGACGTCCGTTATTCTCATCGCGTAAATCAACGGGTTGATCAGCAATTTGATAACGACCTGGAATAAACACACACAGACGGTACAAGGTCTTTAAAGCCGTAAGAAGAAATTGGTTTGGATTTAGGTTTTGCTAGTTTACGCTGAAGTATAGGTTTCAGTGACTCTTAATATCGGCTCCAAGTTTTCCAGATGCGGCTCCAAGTTTCCTAAACTTCATTGACTCTAAATCTAAATGGACATCCAACCTATCCATCAATCTAGCAAGTTTTCTAGTGTTAAAATTTCATAAATCCAGACTAGTGCAATAGACCCTCGGCAGATTTAACTGGGGAAGAGGGTGGGAATGGAAAAAGTTTTTAAAACAAGTATTTAGAAGAAATAGTAAGTGCGATCAGAATGCCGAATTTTTTGTGCAATTTTTAAAGTTTTAAGCCAGAGCAATTAATAAGATATAGGGCATCGCCGGGCAGCTAAAAGGTTTGTTAAAACTATAAAAATGTTTTGATACAACAATAAATTCAAGATAAATTCTATCAGGGTGAAATAGCTGGGTGGTCCAATAACAACTACGACACAATATTACGCGGAAAGAATCGTGAAACCTGACGTAAGTTAAAAATAATTGATTACATGACCACTGGTAATTTTCCGAGCTTACGCGTTTATTCTTATTTTTTTCCTGACAGGGACCGGTGACGTTCTTAATTTCAGCCTGAATAGTGTAATTTAAAAACTGTAATTTATTCAAAATTAAACTTTTTGTAAACTGCAAAAACAGTGTTAGCAATTTTTCAAACACCGTTTTTCACAGTCAAATATGAATGGGTATAAGCAAGAATACATAATATATATAGAGAAGAATGTACCACTCAATACTAACTTTTGATACTATGCTGGTTCCAACATGACGCAAAACTTGCACACCGTGTGCAAGTTCGTGCACACCGGTGTGCAACTTCGTGCACACCGGTGTGCAAATTCCTGCACACCGGTGTGCAAGTTTCTGCACACCGGTGTGCACGTTTCTGCACACCGGTGTGCAAGTTTTTGCACACCGGTGTGCAAGTTTTTGCACACCGGTGTGCAAGTTCTTGCACACCCGTTTAAAAATTGATTTTAATTGCGAAAAAAAAACTAATTTTATCAGAATTAAACCATGTCAAGCCTTTTTTTAAAAGAAAATATTTACAAATTGATTGCATTTTTAAACGAAACAAACATTTTTGACCAAATTAAAACTGTAATTTATGAAAATTATCAACTGCAATACTACCCCGAACGAAAAGCTATTATTCTGGAACTAAATGCCAATGAAAAATTAAAAAATATTATACAAAAACTTAAAGAACAATATATATATATATATATATATATATATATATATATATATATATATATATATATATATATATATATATATATATATATATATCGTTAATGAAGTTATTGAAAATGAAAACAGTAATTATGAGCTTCAGTTTCACAAACGATGGTTTGCCGCTTTAACAACGTATATTGAAAATATACTTGAAGATTTTGGACTGGGGTTGCTGACTTAACTATCGACCAAACTTATTTTCCACGTTTTTAATGTGTCAGAAAAACGTGCATAAAAACACCATTACGATTGACACAGAGGACATATTTCAAACCAAATAAATAAAACCAGCGTTTTAATTACTTTTTTTAAAGAAAAAATAGGCATTCACTTGTGTTCTATTTAGTAGCAAGTAAACGCCGCAAAAAATCTGAAAGCTGCAACCCACTTATAAAATCATTTTATACACGCCAAAGTCGCCAATGCTCATTTGGTTAAAACATAGAATATCTGTCGATTTCACAGTTTGGTTTGGGTCAGTGGAGCATTTTTTTTATTGAAAATTAATTTTAGTTTGTAATCTGTTGCGATCGTATTTTTCATATAAAAAACTATTTTCTGATACATTTATTTACGCACCGTTTTCTACTAATAAATGATTAATTTTAGCCGCCTTAACTTTTCCTAAAAACACAATTATCCAAACTATATTGCAACGAAACCTTTTGTTTGCTAACTTACAAAGGTTTTATAATACCATTTTAACCCTAAGTTCAAAATTCAGCGATGGTGAAGTGGTTAAGGCGAACTCGCAAAATTTTTCTGCGAGTTCCATCCCCGGGAGCGGATCATTAGTAAATATGATTTTGTTTAACTTTTGATAAAATTATATTTATTACAAAACTAAACTCTTTTTCCTAAATTTTCCATAAAAATGAATATTTTCAACCATTTTTCTTTTTTTAAGACCCAACACCACTGTATATTATTTTAAACATTTTGTTGAAAATTACTAATGCCCATGTTTGAGGCAAACGATAAAAGCGATTTTTTGTTATACTGTGCGATGAAGTATTAATTTCTTTTTTAAATTAATAACTTATTTTTTTACAGTCCAAAAACCTTTTTAAGAAATATTGTGAACAAAAGAAGAAATGGAACGTTCAAATTTTAGAAATTATTTAAATTGAGTTATTTTCTGTTCTGCATTTCCACTGGCCTTTTGTTTATTTCGACATGCAGTACTGTTAGGCATTTAAGCCAGCCACCGTAAGAAATTTTCACATAAAATATCACATTTCAACGCGCAATATTTTTCATTTATTGGCTCAATCAACATTTAACGAACTTCAAAAGGTTTCTCAAAATTACCAATCTGCGCAACCAGAACCCAAAAACAATAATATTAAGGAGGAAAGCAACCAGGCTTTGCTTATGATTGGAGGCGGTTGCTTATGTTTGACAATAAGCGAAATAAAATCCCAATCAAAACGCTCAAAAAACTACAAACACTATAGAAAACTTCTTTTTTTGTGCTCTTGTCTAAAAATGGACGATCAAGAAAAAAAGAATTTTTTTAAACAAAAAAGAAGAATATTCATTTCTTCTCCATTTAAGCGGAGGCTACTTGTATACCCCACATGAATCACTTTTACCGTTTTTGCGCGAAATCAACAAATGTATTGTTTTTCACACATATTCAACAGCAATTAAATTAACCGGAAAATTAGCTATTAAAAAAACAATGGATTCAATTAAGCACCAAAAATCATTTCTTTTTGAAGAGTTTTTAAATATAGCTCTGCAACGGTACAATAGAGCCCACATTTGCCAACAAATACCCACCAATCTTCAATCTCAGCTTCTGGAAAACATTTTTGAAATTTAGATACATGTAATTTGCCACAGCCACATAAAAGAATCCTTTGTAATTTACTCTCACCAACTAAACGAATCTAAAAAATTGGCTTTTTCCAGGTCAGGACAAATGTTACGTGATACTATGTACTCATTTAGCGCAAAAACAAAATAATTTTGATAATCCATTTTTTTATTCAATTTTAGTATGTACTTTTGTTTATGACTACTTAAAAAAACTTTTAAATTTGTAGCTGTTACCATTGCTTTTATTAAATTATTATTGTGAGGTGCTACTTTACAACATTTATAAAATTTTTATTGTTTAAATACACTAATACACAGTAATTCTATTACATTTTATGAGCGTAGCCAGTAGATTGGAAACCTTGGACCCCCTATGCCTCATAAAAACAAAAATTTTGGGGGTTTAAAGGAGTCATTTTTTGCGTTTTGGTTCCTGATTAGTGCTTGATCACAATTCACCTTATTTCACAAGCTAACTGGAATTTTTATGGTTCAAAAAGAGTTAACTACCCCATAGATTTTTTTGGGGGGAAACAAATGGGTCTACCCCGCACTTAACGCTAAAATTTTAGACCCCCTCCCCTCTGCACTCAAGAGTATTAAGGTTTACCCTTCCTAGCTAAACTGATCTCCCTTCTTCCTTCCTAACTAATTTACAAGCATAGTTTTTATAATTTACTGTCAAAAATCCATTTGTTTTGTAAAAAACAGTGTTTTATACACTTTTTAGGTCCAAACCTAATAGTTTATTTTGTGTGTATAAAATTCGATAATAGGCCTAAAACACTTAAATTACCGATTTAAAAGAATTTTTATTACGTTTAAAGTTCTGGAAAGGGCTTGAAATATAACTTTTTCTGAATCTATGCAGACTTTTGCTGAATTATTCGGCCCACCTTGTGAATATGGAATGTCAGTTTAATCATGATATTTCAACATATTGACCAACTGCACGCAATCGAAGGCTTTTAAATTTGTTCTTTATCCAATGTTTATTTTGAAAAAAGATTTTTGCAGCAGTTTTTTTTTGTTATTAACTCATTTTCATACGTATTAAACAGTTCATCGAGTGGTTGGTGATTATTACCATTCATTTTAATGTTTTTTTAACGTTTCTAAAAAAAATTCTTAATTAAAATCAATTTTTAAACGGGTGTGCAGAAACGTTCACACCGGTGTGCAGAAACTTGCACACCGGTGTGCAGAAACTTGCACACCGGTGTGCAGAAACTTGCACACCGGTGTGCACAAACTTGCACACCGGTGTGCACAAACTTGCACACCGGTGTGCACGAACTTGCACACCGGTGTGCACAAACTTGCACACGGTGTGCAAGTTTTGCGTCATGTTGGAACCAGCATAGTATCAAAAGTTAGTATTGAGTGGTACATTCTTCTCTATATATATTATGTATTCTTGGTATACGTAATAAATAAAATAATCGAAAACGCTTTATTAAGAATGCTATTCTTGTCGTGGTAAAATAATTTCACGCAGACAGCTTATCGTTACTAAATAGTTGACATGTTTTGTTCAAATGTTCTCTTGTTCTATAGAAATAAAAAAAATTCCGTACCAGAGTGTTAACAGTACAGCTAATTGAAATGATTGCAACTGTTGATATTGCAGTGCTATTGAAGATACAGCCCTCTGTACACATAAGTACAAACCAAGTAAGGCAGGGTAGCCAAGAAAAGAAATACGTCCCCGCAATTAGCATTGTGGTAGTAACAGCGGCTAGTTTTTGGTTGATGCTGGGGCTAAATCCTTTTTTCTTAGCCGTTTCTTGAATTCTGTGTGGCATTCGAGCGCCCAAAAGTTCTTTAAGAACCAGAATCAGCGTTGCTTGAACGCATTTTTTATAATAAGAATGTGACACTTAAAAATGAAATTCACAAATCAGCCAGAATTTATATATTGACATTAGTTTTTAGATTTCGCCTATATTTTTTTGTCCACGATGAGTAAACCGGTTGAACAAATTACTAAATTAGGAAATGTTGCTAAAAAAACGTGACAAAAAATAACGCCAAGCAACACTAACTAAAATGTAAATAAGGCAAGTCAACACCAATGGAACAATGAAAAACATAAATATAGATATTCGGAAAGGAAATTTTCTGTAAAATCCTTTAAAATACGTTACAAAATGTGCATCAATATTATATCAACTATATTAAAACACTGCTTAAGAAAAGCACTAATCTTTGTATATTATATATTAAAGGCTGGTTCATACTTATGACAAAACGTCCTTTGGACAAAGTCCAAAGGACAAAAGTCCTTTGGATTTTGTCCAAAGGACAAAATCCAAAGGACAACGTGTTCATACTTTTTTGTCCTTTGGACTTTTCCCTTTGGATTTTGTCCTTTGGACTTTGTATGAACCAGCCTTAAGACGTAAATTAAAGACTGAGGTAAGTCACTGATAACTTTTTGCTGTGTTTGCACTTTATTTTAGAAGAATAATTGCATCGCTTAGAAGCCCATATGTTATAGTTTCTATAACAAAAATATATTACACAAATATAAAAAAACACATCCGATTCGATATATTTCCAAAACATTTACCACCCTAACTAGGACACTCCCTAATTTGGGCACGCCTTAGTTTGGGCACTTTGATGTTATAATTAATGCCTTTTTCTGAAAGGTCGTTATACTTAGTGCGTGTAATGACCCTAATAATGACGCTAATTAAGGCTATAGTTTGAATTAGGGAGCGCTCTAATTTTAAATCTCACACAAGCAAGACTGAGGTCTGGAAAGTCTTTTCGCAAATGTTGATTTTTCTTCAGTTTTGGCTGAAAAACCACGCAAAAACACTGAATGAAAATCATGCTGAACGTGTAATCAGCTGCGCGCCACTCATGCGCATTCAAATTAAAACGACTCCTAATGCAAATTATTTATTACGTGAAATTTATGAGTTAAGGCCCTCAAGAAAAATATATTTCGAAGAAAAACTGTTTTATTATGTTTTTGTAAAAAATCATGACTACTTAATTTTAATAAACAGGAATTGTGAATCTTGTAAATAAAATAAAACGAAGATCTGTTTATTTATTCATTTTTTAAAAAAATAATAATTTAAAATAAATTTGAGTGAAGTGATTTACAAAGTTACCTTTTTTATAAATACTCTAAAAGGACACGGCTTTGTTGGGGCCATATGGCCGGTACACCTTAATTAGGGCTGTCCAGTTAGTCCAGTAAATGTGTCTGAGCAACACATAAAATCACGCAATTTTTTTTGTTTTTATGTTATACACAGCATTTTTTAGTAAAATTTTGGTAGAAGGCTCGCTTTTGCACACATATGACTTTAATTTAAAAATGAGCCATTTTTGCTAGTTTTTGTGCTTAGCACTTTTTAAAACAGGGGTAAGGTTTTGATAGCAATTAATGAAAATTAATGTAAAGCTTCTAAATATTTTGCTAGTGATTTATCATAAAATTCTCCTGCACTCCTGCAAGGAAATCTGTTTCGTGAAGAATACCAGTATTGACTAGCAAATATCTCGAAAGGGTTTTCTGTGACAAAAGTAGTATTGAGTGCCCTAAATAAAATGAGGTCCTGTTTTGAAATGTTAAATGTGGAGCATTTTTCTCGGTGCTATTTTACATAAATACTTTTGTAGTGTTTTAAAATATATGCTTCTAAAACAATTTAATTAATCTAGGTCTCAATAGACTTTATAATTGTTTCATGTAAAGCTTAAGAAAGTTAGTTCTTTTTCACACCAGTGTGACAAGTTCAAACTGCAGTGACAAGTGATAATGTAACGGTGTATACGCGCGAGAAAGGCGTTGTCACTTGTCACTCCGGTGTAAACGCGTTGTCACTTGTCACTCTGGTGTGAACCAATCCTTAAAGCTTCACTCTTTTCGATTTTGTAACGTATTACCAGCGTGGCAGTTTCCAAATAGACCGTCTTTTGGAGCACCGGAGAATATTACAAAAATTATTATTGTTGGAATAGTCCATAACACTACCAGGAGTACAGTGCAACGATATGCAGTTACCGTAACCTAAATTTAACAAAATACAACAAGAGGGTAATTTGATAGCAAACAAGTGTTATTTATTAAAGCCCAATAAGCAAACATTTGGGTACGGGGTCTTTAGAGCCGCAAGTAGGGAACTTGGAGCCGCCGGAAAAAATTTTTATTTTTTTTTAGGCTTTGCTCAGGCTTAGGTATGGGTTTTAGCTATGTTTATTTTTGGCCCCAAGTTCCTTCGGCTCCATCGACCCTAAGCCAACATTTCTGGTAAAAATATATGCTTCAACAAAAAATGAACTTTATTTTTTCATATTGTTATGAATGCATCACAAAATCGGTAAAGTCTAAAAGTTGTATAAATAGTTTTAAAAAACTCCAAATCAACTAGTTTTCTTATATCGCAATATAAGTTGTATAGCGATAAAACAATAAGTACAATTGTGATATAGCTATAAAAATAATGTAACGATCTTGCCTTTTAAAAATATCAATCCGAACCTTGTGCCGGTGGGTGGTAACAAACATGAATTTATTTCAGTGGTAAAAGAAAAAGTACTTATTCTAAAAATACTATTACTTTCAGTGGAAAAGTAATACGCACCAAATTGTTACAAACTTAGGAAAAAAATTAATAATTTTTTTTTTTTTTTGAAAATCAAAATTTAAAAATTCAAGTTATTACTGTACAATAACTAAAAACAAAGTAGTCAATGTCAAAGTTCCTTTTTTTGGTAGCTGGAGTACTGCCATAGATTATATTCATATTGTTAATGTAAGCATTTTTTAAATTGAGCTGTTTTATTTGTGTAAAATAATTAAATTGCAACTTTAACCAAATAAATTTAAAAATTAATATTAAATTGATTACAATAGATTCGTTACTGACAAAGTTATCTTCAACTTTTTTATGGTATTTGATCTTAATTTCTATATTAATATATACTGCAACTTTTAATCGAACAAACAAATTTAGTATGTATTTAAACGCTAAATACATGGCGTTATAATTATAAGCAAAATCTCCTTGAATAATGTCAGCGAGAAGTATATCGCACTGCAAAAATTGCAGGGAAGGGAGGATTATACTAGCGAAAAATACGTTGCTACAAAAAAAACAAAAAAAAAAGAACTTTTGTAGCCATTCAAATTTGTTGTGGCAAAAAATATCAACCTATTACTTTTATTAATCGATTTAAAATAAATTTTAAAACTATCAAGTAAAAATTATGCCACAAAATTTTTCCCATTTTTTAGGATTGGTTAAAAATGGCGAATCTGTATAAATAAAAAATAAAAAGTGTAACAAAAACAAATAAACAAACAAACCAAATCAATGTGGATATTTAAGTTTATATAAAAAATTTAAATACAATAAAAATTTACCTTATAGTGAATCGGGTAAAAAATACTGTAATAATGGTTTACTGCCAAAGCAAAAAGATGTAGATCCGATGTTAAAAGCGCACTAAACAGTTGTTGGTGTTCACATCATTTATTTTAGTATAATTTTGGCTTTTGATATTTTGTATTTAAATTATCGTAAAATGAAAATCATTTGAATTTGGTTTGAGCTTTAAACATTTAAAAACGATAATCTCATAAGAATTAGAAAATTTTTACAATAACTTCAATTTAGAAGTTGCTTAATATTGCAGTTAAAGCGATTTTTTTCTTAACGTGCCACTTAACGAATTACAATATGGGAGAAAAAATGATTTAGTATCGATGAAGCCAACGGAATTTAAAGCTGGAACTTGAAGCCAAAAAAAAGTGAACTTGAAGCCGCAAATCGGGAGCCAAGTCGAAATCTTAGAACCGAAAACAATAATCGCTAATTCTATACTTAAAGGTGCGGAGCGGAGTCAAACTTTTTGTCTTCGATTTCGATATTTTTTTGTGAAAACCTTACCCCTGCCCCCAATAGCCCACAAAAATTTTTCCAACAAAATATTTCCAGTGGTTCAGGAGTTATGACCACCCAAAAATGGGTTTCTTTGACAATTCTGTACTTGACAAATTGCTGAATGGGTATAACGATTTACGTTACAAATTATCCACTCAAAAAAAGCGGCTACTTTCTACTTTAATTTGATACCTTGATCGTTAAGATTGGTGAAATATTTGTGGAAATATTGCGTTTCCCGTACAAAAAACACTCGTTTTATTGCTAAAAAGACGAAGTGAAGGAGAGAAAGGTTGGGCAAAATTCACAAAATTACTGCCGTCGTTTGGTGTTTTTAACGAAAAAATCGCGGGTTTTTTGTACGGCAAACGCAATATTTCAACAAATACTGCACCAATCTTAATGATCGAGGTATCAAATTAGAGTAAAAAATAGCAGCTTTCTTTGAGTGCATAATTTGTAACGTAAATCATAATACCTATTTAGCAATGTTTCAGGTACAGAATTGCCAAAAAATGCCATTTTTGGGGGGTCATAACTTCTAACCCACTGCAGATATTTTGTTGGAAAAAATTTTCGTGGGCTATTGGGGGCGGGAGTAAGGTTTTCCAAAAATTATCAAAATCGAAGACAAAAAGTTCGATTCCGCACCGCACCTTTAATTCTAAGCAAAACCTAAATTTAAGCCCACACATAATTTTAAGGTACGAGGTTTTTAGAGCCAAAAGCAGGGAACTTGGAGCCATCGGAATTTTTTGGGAACTTGGAGCTACGAACAATGGGAACTTGGAGCCTTTAAGAAAAAACTGGTTTTGGTTTATATTTAGGCTTTGCTTAGGTTTAAATACAGTTTTAGCGAATTTTACTTTTGGCTCCAAGCTCCAAACTTACGGCTCCAAATTACCCACTTACGGTTGTTCCAAGTCCCCTCGGCTCCATCGACTTTAAGTCTTTTTTAATGGCCTCAAGTTGCCATTGCTCGCGGCTCAACGTTCCCATCTCAAAAGATTTCCGACGACTCAAGGTTTCCTACTTGCACCTGAAAAGACCTCCTACTGAAAAATGTTTTCTTGGCACCTACGGTGTTCGTAAGTTTTTGTTTACGCGAATAGGGCGTCAAAATGTTGAAGCGAATATGGGTACAACTAATAAGCGTAGGATAAAACATATAACGAGCTGTTATATGCATGAGCTGTTATAAAGGTAATACAATACATAGACCACAACTGGCGTGTTTTTTACTATAGGATTATGTTTGTTCCGAGGTGTACACTATGAGTCAGAAGCGTCAAAAACTATTAAAATTTTTTATTTTCACTAATTTTTTTGTTACCAACTATTTTTTTAGATTTTTACTTGACTTAAAATTTTAAAAAAATTGCATATTAAAGTGTTTTACCACAAAAACCTTTTTACCACAAAAACTTTTATTTTTAAGTATTTCCCAAAAACTATAAAAAAATATTGTATTTGTTTTTATAACCTCGAAGTCTCTTCAATTTTAAAAAAAATTGGTTTTTAACAAAATTTAGAAAAATTGCTTTAAATAAAAAATTGCCATTGCAAATACGGACTAGAAGGTGATTTTCAAAGGTCAAAAGGTAGTCTTTCGAGCCGTCGAAAATTATTGGAAACTTGAAGCCGCGAACAACGATAATTAGGAGCTTTTAAAAAACTGGTTTAAGCTTAAATTTAGGCTTTGCTTGGGTTCAGGTATAGGTTTTCGCGATTTTTATTTTAGCTCCAAGTTCCTAATTTACGGCTCCAAAGCTCCCAATTTATTTTGAATCCAAGTTACGGCTTTAAGTTCGCTCGGCTCCATCGACCCTAAATCGATCAAAATGTATAGTTTTCCAACCAGTTAATTTAAACCTTCTTATAAAGTTTAAAAAACTCTATGAAATGATGTGAAAACCTTAGTCTTAAAAATTCCAGTGACATGCGAAAACATACACTAACAAGATCGCACAATATGTACATCTAAACCGGAAATCATATTCGCTAAAAATTTTCATGTAATCCTATAAGAATCTGCATACTCTACAAACATTATTTAACTGAATTATAAAAATCAATAATAATTTAATTCAGAGGCAAGTTCAAATTAGATAATCCAAAAAAATTTGATAAGATTTAGCTATTTTTCATTTGTACCGTTAAACGTATGTATCATCTTAAAAAACCTTTGCCGGCTACGCTACACTGATGTGAATCGTGACTTTTAAATGGATAAATGAAGAACGAACTATTTATTCTTAGACCTTTTTTTAATTTTTTATAGAAAAGCAAAACTTATTTGAGACAGGCATAGATTAATAAATCTTGATTTGTGTCAACAGAGTCTTAATCGATGAATCTCATGTAAGCAAAAATTAGTATACAGCGTATTTTAATTTGCATACACCCTCTGGGTTTTTGAGTTCAATAGTTTTTGCCGTCGGTGTTTTCAAACTAAAAGACCCTGTATGCAAATTATTTCTTAGACGAGATTTATCGATTGCAAGTCTCATTCGAGGCAAAATTAAAAACTGAGGAATTCGAAATAAATATATAGTAAATAAAAGGAACAACAAGTGGCTATATAAGTCAAATTATTTAAATATGATTTTCAGGCCTGGTAACTATTGAAAAAGAGGCCGCTTGAGAATAAGAATGCTGATAGGGCGTCAGCTCCTGCCAGGCTAAGAGAGAGCCTGAGATTCGACGACGGTTTTCGCTTTCAAGTGGGTTAATTGATTTTCAAATAATTATGTAATGCTAGCCATGAAAAATTCTCCAAGAATAAAGCAGGAAAAAGGGTCAAAGGTCTTCAGACTCACAAGCAAGGAACTTGCAGCCATCGGAAATTTTTAGCAACTTGGAGCCTCAAACAATTGGAACTTGAAAAGTCCAAAAATCAAAAATTATGGAAATACTTAGCATTGTTTTATTATTGTCCGTAATTCTTCATTCTTTGAGAAAATTCAGTAAAAGTTACATACGTATTTTTATGAAAAATTTTTATTTTCTGAGGAGTTCCTGGGCCAAAGATTTTTTTATTCTATAGGTCAACACATCTTTCAGAAAAAAGTTGTAAAGTTTTCAGCAAAGTCAAAATTTTTATTGGCAATGAGCCCTTTAAAAACTAGAGTTGAAAAATGCTCCTAGAATAGAGCAGTCTAAAGTGTCTGAAGTCTGAAGTGATCGTATGTGGTCTATAGGAAATTACAATCTGGCTCATGCAAGTGCTTAATGATTACAAAATGTTGACCGTATAATAATGTTGTTTTGATTTGGTTAAAAATAGTTGGCTCGGTATCGGAGGTCTGATTTACGCGTGGCGCTATTGCGCCTTCCATTATTTTAAACATATTATTTGAAGCATCAACATTAACCCACTTTTAAAAAGAAACTGCTGCACAAAACCACACTGTTTGATATAAGGGCGAAAGTTAACAGACACCATAAAATTGGAATTAAAATAGCGAAAGTCGATTTTAGTACGTGAAAATCTTGAATTCTTTCAAAGCGACAATAATTTTTTGAAAATGACCTGTTAAAAGTGGAGTTGACGAGGAGTGACGAAATGTTTTCATTCATGATATATAGCTGTATGAATTAATTTATATCCATACCAGAAATTCGAAAATACATCCTGAAAATAAAAAAAAATGTATATTTTTTAAAAGACGAATGATTTAAGAACGTATAGCAATATTTATAAAAAAATTAAATTGCATAACGAACCAATGATTAAAGTTTAACCACTGTTTGTTTGAATCTGGCATTTACACAAAGTGTCAATATTGCACACTGGCGCAATATTGGCAAAAAAGGAAGTATAGAAAGTTCTTCGTTTATAACAAAATACCACAGTATATAACTTCTAGAAGTTTTTTTAGCATAGTGGATAGTCCACTTCAAAAAAAAAGTAATCCTTTTAAGTTTGAATTCCGGAACAATGACTGAGTGCCCTTTCGTTCGTTAGTGTGTCCATGTGTAATATGTCAAGTCTAAAGACTGTAGTTGTTAACTTATTTTGTTAAAGACGTACTAAAATAAATATCGGCAAGAATTTGCTCCTCTATTCGAAACTAACCGAGCAAGACACATTTAAAAATAAATCTCGATATTGGAAAAAAAACTTTTAACGCCCGAATAAATTGACTCTTTTAAGAATGGGGGGTAAATTTTTATCTGCGGAAAGACAAGTTTGGGTCAAAGCAATTCACAGATAAATTAAATAAATTTATATTATAGTAATACATTTTTGGTATTATTTTTAATATCAAATAAAAAATCTTGTTTGATATGCGGTTAGAACAGGCTTCTTGTATTTTATGAAGATTTAAGTGAGAGAGAGAAAGAGAGTAAGAAAAAATTTAACCCGTTCCTGTGAATGCCTTTTCCTCGGTTACGACGGTGAAAAGTGTTTTTGTAAATGTATTAACTGCCAGTATTTTTGCTCGTAATCAGAGTGCGTTCGCAATGGTCCGAGACGGATCATTGCGGCATATTAACGAACGCACTCTGATTACCAGCGAAAATAACGGGATTTAATACATTTAAAAATACTTTTCACTGGAGAAAAGGCAATCAGGGAAACCGGTTAAGAGAGAATTTGTTAATGATGGTTTGCATGACGCCGGTTTTAGGTGTTTTTAGGAAAAAACTGGTTACCCGTCCCAATGATTTTATAACGCTAGCTAGTTTTGCACACAAAATAAGTATTCTTACGCCATTTTTGAGTTGTTTTCGGAAATTAAGTTTTTTTATAAAAGTAACCCCCTAAAAGACAGAAAGATAGAAAAGAGTGGTTTTTAAATTTATTTCCTAAACCACTAAAAGTATATACTGGAATACATACGATTTTATAATAATTTTCTTAAAAATTATTATTTAGCTTAACCCTTTGCGATTGTTATCGTGTCTCAAACATGGAAAAGAAATGGCGTCTCGCATCTAAATCTAATGGGCGGCGGCCAAGCGGGACTATCGCACCAGTTAACTAAAATACATATAACATAAAAATATAGGAAAAATATGTAACTTCATTATTTTGCACAGATGTGTTGACTGTCCTAACTAGGGCGCGCCCTAATTAAGGCCAGATATTCCTATATTTTTGGTTTATTATTGAGAAACACTGGGGCACGTCCCGTGTACATTTTAAACGCACTTCCAGTGTGCGTTTCAAAAAAGTGCACCTCCTGATCACTTCTTTTGAACGCTTATTTTAGTCTACAAATTTAAAAATGCTTAAAACAAGCGTCCAAAATGGTTGATTTTAATTTTGTCATTACTTCAAGTGTTTTTAGATACTTAGAAATAACTTATATTAAACAATATTTTGTATTAGCGGCGTGCTTGTGTTTTAAAAGCTGGAAACATAATTTATAGGTTTGTTTGATTATAAGAAACAGCCTCACAAAAAGGCAATCGCTTAAATATAACTTAATTTTAAAAAAAAATACTCTAAAACGCTATTTTGAGCTATGATTGAGAGCTTTCACGCATTAAACTAGTTCAAGCATCAACCAAGTTTTTCACGTTTAAATGAAGTAAAAATACGAAAATATTAAAAATAGAGCTTATCAAATATATGTTTTTACTTAAAAAATATTCATAAACTTTCAGTTAGGACAAATCACGCTAATTTTTTGAAAATAAATCGGTGCCAAACTTTATGATGAAACTCCTATTCAATTATATTTTAACAAAAAACGTAATATTTATTTTTAGTTCTTTATATAAATTAATTTATTGAAAAACAAAAAAAGCTTATAATAAATTAATTAATTTGTTCATCATGTAACAGTTTAAAAAAGTTATTTATTGATTTAATTTTAGGCTATATATAAAAGCGTTAGAAACTGATTGTGCTAAATTTCACGCGCACTTTTAAAAAACCCATTTTTTATGGAATAACACGTGTTTTATTTAAAATACTAATATACTAAATAAATTATAATAGCAATTTACAATTAGTAATCCTAAAACTGACGGATTTTATAATTTTTTATTAAAAAATAGCATTTAAAATATTAAATTTTAAATTTGGTTAAGTTTTGGACTGGTATGCTCAAGGTTTGCAAGTCAATTTAAGATTAGCGATTTTCGCCACACGGTAAACATAATAAGTTATTAGATTTTGGTTCATGTATAAGTTATTTCTATGGTTTTTTGTATAAGTTATTAATAATTTTATTTTTAGCTTGAATTGCAAATGATATTAGCTCAAAATCAAAGGCTGCTTGCGTTAGCTTTTATAGCGCCTTTTAGAGTAGCCTTATAAAGCTTATGTGTCAGTTCTGGTGATTACTTCTTCGTGAATATAAATAATTTGCTGATGTTTATATAAAAAGACAGAGCACAGTATATAAAGAAGTATCTGCTTTTTATTCTCCGTCTTGAAAGCTTACTATCAAAAATAAAAGGATCAACGAGTGGCTATATTACTAAAATTCTTTTAATACTAACAGTATCAATTGGTGAATAGACTGTAAACGTTTTTTTTAGTTTTGCAGCTGAAGGTTCTAATCTAAACTTCAATAACCCGTTTATGGGAAGTCTCGATATGTCTCCTTGTTTACAAACGGGCCACCACTGGTGGGTGCGGGTTGAAAGTCCCCAGCCAAAAGCTGAATTAAACAATAAATATAGTTATTCAACAAAGTTTAAAGCTGTAATTGAACTTAGAATGACTTTCCCTCAACGATTTAAAATAATTTTTTTGCTTTCGACAAAAGATACTCGATTTATTTTAAATAAAAATCTTAACGAACAAATTGATGGCGTGGCTATATGGGATATTGGATCGCCACTCCGACCATTTTTAGCAAACGCTTTTTTAGTTTATTATGCACAAATTGGATAAAAACTGTGTTTTGAGTTTAAACCGGTGCTTTACAGACAGACGCTATGTCGACGGCGCCCGGAAAAAATACAATCTGCCAAATATCTTTGAAAAGAATATCTTCTGAAACATTTTTAAATTCTCAAAATAAGAAAACTTTTTTTCTAAGCCTAAGTAAAACTTTAAAATCAAGCTAAAACGACACAAAAAAATCTTTAAAAATTTTTAAATTTAAAAAAAAAATTACTGCTCAAAGAAAATATTTTTGCGAAAGATATTTTGCATAAAAGGTATTTTTTCCGGACACCATTTCGACGACTTATCAGTTAACTTGTTTAGAAATTGTTGAAAAATTTAGAAAAAAATAACTATATAATTATGAAATTAAAATAGATACTGCAAAATGGAAATTTGGTACTATAGCAAAATTAAGATATAAGTTATTTTAAAAAATTCTTTGAACAAAAATTAACAAAATTTTAGTAGTTTTTTAAACATAATAAAATGAATAAAAAACAAAAAGGTATTTACTTAAAAAATATATAATAACCGTATAGTTTGAAGGCTTTATTTGGCCTTAACTTAACCACCCACCTACTTAAAAATTAACAAAGAGGAAACAATTAATAAAAACGAAAGCGCAATAAAAACACGTTGAAAGCTACAGCCAAGCCTTTTTTAGAATAAAAACTAAGCTAATGCTAAAATCATAATGAAATAAAAAATAATAGCTCAGAAAAGACTTTCAAAAATTATGGCAACTAAAAGTGCAAGAAAATAAAAAAATCCTTTATTAAAAAAGATTTTCTAATTTTAATGGATTGTTTTTTCATAAATATTTATTTGAAACCTATAGACACGTCCCCTTTAACTGAACTAACCCCGCAAAAATATAAAAAAATCAATAAATTACTATGTTAAAGTATGTCTTTAGTCTCGAAAAGAAAATTAAGTGCGTTTGCTAAAGTTAGATGCGCGTTTTGAAACGCGCTCCTGAAAATTTAAAAAATCGTAAAAAACTGAAGAAAAGTAACAAATACTTAAAATACATGGTGTAATCAATCTTTTGCTTACAAAAGCAGTCATAACTTGTTCAATATTAAGATTAATTGAAAAAACAAACTATCATTTTATTTGTATTTTAACGAACAACACAGTGGTGTTATCAGCATTGAATATTTTATTGGCTATTATTTGTTTTTTTGTAATTGGGATTGCAAAATACTCATTAATGAATAAAATATAATATTCTGATAACATCATTTTGTTATCAGAATTTTATATTATCAATTAAAAATTATCATCATAATCAATTGAAAACATCTTTAAAAATGTTTCAAAAATATTTCAAAAGTTTATAATAAATTAAAAATTCATGGAGTAAAACATGAAAGCATTCCTTGGACAAGTAATTTTTTCACAAAATCAAAATTTTACGCTCTTCTGACTATATTATCGTTTTAGTTGAAACTGAGCCTAGTTAAGGAGTTACAGAAGGAATTTTGACCAAAGGTCATGTTAATTTCGAAAATCCTGTCTATTTTTATTTCAATAACATATTTATAACAATACAAAAACACGTCAATCGATTTTCCCCCGGACGTATATTTTGGAACAAAAGACGTAAACTACTTGTCTGAGGTGAACATATGTGACCATAGAAAATTAACAACTGGCATGTGCAGTTGGTCACAAAATAAATAATGTAGACCCTATGATAATGGTTTGTTTATACGGTAAAATAATTACACAACACTTTTGTAGTTTTTCTATAGTCTGATCACTAATGAAATAATAATTGAAAAAAAAATCATAGTCACGAAATCTTTGACAAGCATGAAATCGTCACTTTTTCAAATTTGTTTCTTAAACATGCAATTGTAGCCTTCGAATTTATTAAGTGGTGATTTGGCACTTGTCAAAGTTTGCTTTGAATATACGTTTTTTAAATGCCATTGCAACAGACTACAAAAGAACTACAACAGTATTGTGTAATTATTAGTTCACGTTATAAACAAATCATTATCAACATGGTCAACAATTTTTTTGTTGTGAGCAACTGTGTATGCCAGTCACAAATTTACTACAGTCCACATACGTCCACCTTGAACTAATCCGCATGTTTTCACGCCCGGCGTGAAATCTACCTGTTTTCCTGCTCAATTGTTAGATAATTTTTCATGACTAAAGGTTAACCCAACGTGGCTGCAACAGTTGTTCTTTGGATTAAAAAATTCCCCTCATTAAGTAACCACTCAAATCACAAGATTCTGACGTCACTTTATCAAACAAATACTCCGAATTGAATCGAATCTAATTGGCTGATAAAGTGACGTCAAATTCTTGTGATTTGAATGGTTACTTAATGGGTGCCATTTTTTAAACCAACGAACAACTGTTGCAGCCGCGTTGGGTTTACCTTTAGTATATGTATAATATTCACGAACGAATTTGCTCGATTGAACCCAATCTGTTAAGACGAAAAAAATCAACTTAAACATAGAAGAGTAGCGTCATCCTTATGCGCAATATTTTAATTTTCATCTACAGTATGGTGCAGTTTTCTTTACTGTTTCGTAAACCTTTATATACTGAGACAATAGACGCAATAAAAAATCCGCGTCCGAGACGTGATAATAAACAGAAAAGGTTAATTCAGATAATTATTGAAGAGAAAATCGTTAATTAGGAAACTCTCTTTATAATATTATAATTAAAACTATTGATAATTATTACTAATCATAATTATTGAAGATTTTTTGCTTATTTGTGCTGAAAATCAAAAAATATTGAATGCATAAAAAAATGTCTAGCGCCGCAAATCGTGATATTTACTATGGAAAATTGTGATTCAAATAACAAGTAAACAAAATAGTTACACACAATATAATATGCGTTAATCCTTGATTTTTTTTGTTTTTAACTGTATTTTTTTAGTTTTAGTTTTTGCATTAGAAATATTTTATAAGATTAGGGCAACATTGAAGGCAAAAAAACTTGGAGCTGGCTGAAAATTGGAACTGAAATTTTAAAATGCAAAGACAAGGTGGAATGGGCGAATAAAAATCATCCTCCAGATTCAAGTGAACACATAAAATAAATTATGCATAAAAGATAAAGATAAGATAAAGATAAAGAATTTTATGTTGCAAAGGTCACAAAAAGTAACATACTTACATGACAACAAAACATCAAATAATTATCACAAACATAAAAAAATCAAATATGAAAAATACTAAAAATACATAAAAAAATACATTCTGAACGTAGACTGAACAGTAAAGAAAGATAGAAACATTTAAGTTATATGCTAGAAAAACTAGACACAAGAAATCTGTAAACACAAACAAAACAAAACTATCATAAAACAGTAGGAAAAGCTATTTTAAGGCATAATACAATTTATAAAAACAAAAAAATTTATATATTAAACTAAATAAAATAGCTAGTGAAACACATTTTTTTATTTAAAAAAAAGGTAAAAATTTGATAAATTATATGTTTGTACTTGTTATTTAAAAAAAAAGCTATAAGAAAAATCTCTAAATATCTGTTACTTCAGTTTTTATGTAGGTCATCCCTTGAAAACGTTTTAAGTTAAACAGTGTTTTAATTTTTCAAGCATTAAAATATAAAAGTGCCCTTAGTAGATACGCGGTAATCACTTGTCTAAAGAGCCCACATGGTTATAAGTTAAATCTATTGTTAAATAACTCATTTCTCAAAAGTTAATTATGATTTAGAAGTTAATAATTAACTATGTTGTATGAGGATGTTTTATGTGCCCAAAGCTATTAATTACAGTTCAAGTTCACCCTTTGATTTAATTTGAATTTCACTATTCGATCAAAAAATTACAAAGAAAATGAAATTAACTACAGACCATAAAATATTAACAGATAAATATCACGCATAATAAACAGAAAAATCTAAATGTGTAATGTAATACTTTACCATTTTTGATTTAATTTAATAAACTATTTTTTTGTTTTATAATCCGTAAAAATAATATTATTAAAAAGCGTTTAAAAAATTAAAAAAACAAACTTAATTATTTTTAACCCCATATTTAACAAGACGGGCATTCGGATAAATTTTAATCGTTGAATACGGTATATGTAATCAAGAATGAGTTAATGTGTGAATTGTTTTGCGTTATTTTCAAAATCAAAGTCGAAGTTTATTTCTAAAAAACCGAAAAATTATAATCACAAACGGCGAACCAATCATGGTTGCTTCAAATCACAATTATACAAAACCAGGTTTAATAGAAGTGACTAAAGGCTGGTTCATACTCATGTAAAAACGTCCTTTGGACAAAGTCTAAAGGACAAACACAGCGTATAAACGTATGTAAAAACGTCCTTTGGACTTTGTCCAAAGGACGTTTTCACATAAGTATGAACCAGCTTTAAAAGGCTTATCAAGAATAAGCACTAAAAAGGGCCACTACCTAGTCATTTTAGTTAGTTAGCTGTAACTTGTTGCTCTGTCAAAGAGTTTCATTTTATAACAACCGTATTGCTAAAAAAAAATTTTCTATAGCGTCTTTTTTTACTTTTTTGGCCTTTTAATTTAAAAGCAGGTTTTCCTCTTGTAGTTGCCGTAGTAAATTAATACACCGGATTTTGGTAGAACGCATTGACATTTGCCACCAGATATGGAAAAAATTATCCTTATAGGTAACCTATAGGTAATATTGATTTTTTTTTGCGTAATTTTTACCACACGAAAAACAAGTTATATAACTTTTTTTTTTATTTTTTACTAGTTCGTTAGAAGAATGCGAGCCCAAGTTTAGGATTCAGACACTAATTTTGATAATAAAAAATACAAAAATGTAGAAATTGTAAACACAAAATTTAAATTTCGGATTTTTTGTTCAATGACTGATTTTTAATAAAGTTTAGAAACCAAATTTATTTTTTTCATAAATAACATTTGTAAAGAAAGTTTAAACTAAGAAATAAAAACAAAATTAAAATTTGAAATAAGTTTAAAATTAATTTTTAATAGTAGACATTTTCAAGACCGTTTTTTAAGCTGGAAGTGGCGGATTATCAAACAAACCGCTAACTTGTTTATAAAATTTACCACGCAAACCACCGTTGAGATACCGGTTTACATTTTAAAATTGATTGATTAAACAGACAAATGTGTCAAAACATTTGAATGACTATTACAAGCTATGAAATAAAAACTGTAAAAAAGGTAAATCCGTGAATAAATACACAAATACAATGTAAGTTATAATACAATGAATTTTTCTCCACTCTCACTTCTTCCAGCATTTCATTTGCAGTCATAAATTTTTATTTATTTGAAATTTTTTACACTTGAGTTTGGTCTGAACGGCTTCCTGTCTATTTCATTTTAAACCGCTCGAAAAGATCAGAAAAACTCTGTTTGAATCTCTTGAATCCGTGGTGAATAGGTCATTATTGGAACATAACTCAAATAGGAGGGCCTTATCTATCTTATCTAATGGAAGATTCTTAAAGTATGTTATTTTAACGACATAGACAGTGCCGTTTTTTTAAACAGGAGTTGCACATTTTTGTTATTATATTTTTTAGTTTTATGGTGCTTTTTTTGGTTTTTTAAATGAGGAAAGCGAAGTTGGTAAATTGGTGTGCCTTTAAATATTTTTTAAACTTGTTATTACAACATTAAAAAATTTCAATTTTCAGAAAAAGATTTAAAAAAAACTGTTTTTAGAATTGGCTTAGAACCGAAACAAAACAACCTAAGCTGGCAGACAATGAACTTTTATTTAAATTAAAGGGTTACTTTAATAAATATTAATAAATATTCTAAAAGTAAGGAATAAACGGAAATTTTGGGAAAAATTTTGATACATATGCTTTCTAAAAAGAAATTTCTTACATATATTTATATTGTATTAACAGGTTTATATTTTTATAACTTAATTTAACAAAAGATTTTTACTATTTTATATTTTTCATTTTATTACAAGCGAACTAAACATAGCTGACCTTTGTGAATCGCAGAATTAAATCACTTAACAAGAAAACAATTTATATTTTGGAACATAAAATTTTTAAAATTAATTAATAAATACACAATTTATAGCAAAAATACTAATTTGTTACAGGCTAAAGTTGACTATTTTTTATATTTTCAGAAAAAAACAGAATTTAAAAAATTTTTGCCTTTTTATTCGTTTTTTAAAACGTTATAATCATACAAACAGTTTTAAAAACAACAAAATATAATACCCAATTTATTTGAAAATTGACAAGCTTGTTCACAAAAAATAGTTTTCAAAATAAAAAAATAACCGATCTTTTGAAATCCATAAAAAAACTAAATGACAATAACATTGTGCTATTTCTTCACCAAACCTTTGTGATGTTGGACATTTTTATTGACTTTTAACGATATGCAATTTGGAGTTTTTATGCAGTTTTCTAAATAAAATGTGTTTTACTTTAGCACTTTAATACCCTCACAAATATTCTACTCTTAATTGATTTTTTGAATATTACATACTGACATGAACGTCGTTTTAACATTTTTATTATATTTATTTTGTCTTCCGTTTTTTTTTATTAAAACTTATTATTATTTGTTATACGTGTTACTTCTTTCACTTAAATTGTAATCTTTAATTTTTTTCCCCACACCCCCCCCAACAAACCCCCACACCCCCCACACCCCCCCCCACACCCCCCCAACCCCCCCCCCCCCACCCCCCCACCCCCCCACACACAAACACAAGCAACAACAAAAACCCCACAAACAAACACCCAAACAACCCAACAAAAACAAAACCACAAACAACAACATAACCCAAATACACCAACCACAAATATCAACATAACAGAAGAAACAAACAAACTATAAGCACAAAAAACACACACACCAAGCAAAAGCATTTACTTTTCACATTTTTGGGGGGAAAAAAAACCAACCAAAACCCAACACCAAAACAACCCCCCCCCCCCCCCCCCCAACAAATAAATATTTTGTTTGGGGACGTGTTTAAGTATTGTACACATACACAAACATAAATAAGTACATTATAAAGACATAAATAAATTGTACACATACACCTCAGACTGTTCCACATTTTTTCTCGCTTAAACACACACATGGACCTATATAATCAATTTTCCTGCTTTATTTATAAAACTTTTTCAATGTTAGTTAAAAAAATCACTGAAAAACAATTCTTGGCCGAAAAATCCGTCAGTAATATTTGGAATAATTGTGGAATATGTAAAATACTAGAATGGTCTTCAGAATAGCATTTTAAGATTCTAAAATCACAATTTTGTTGTTTGTTAAAATGCAACACGATATTTTAAATTTTTAATTTATCTAATTTTTTACAGCTTTAACTACTTTTTTAAGGTTAAAAATAATTTTCAAAAATTTAAAATTTTTCAGTAAGTTATAATTAGTGCAGTTCACGTGGAAATGGCATTGCAAAATTGACAAATTATCGTTGCAAAGTGAGAAATGACAAGAGCGTGCACACCCACGCCGTTTGTGTCCTTTCCGTGAAAACTTAAAGTACAAGCGTTAATAAAAAGCGATTATTTGTCTTCGTTCGTTATTCAGCCTATGGTGGTTCAATTCCAATGTAGATAGCAAATCCAGATTCAAGATTGGAGGTTCCGAGTTCAATGGGTCAAATGTGTCGGTCAAATTTTTCAATAAATTTGAAATCTAAATTTTCAGTGCCTGGTTATTTTCGCTTCTACATTGTGTCGTCACAGAAAACTTACAAATAACAAAAATTTAACTCCTGCGCTTTTTAAAAATGTTTTGAATCTTTTTTAGTTCCACTATTCTTTTATTTGTTTCTATTAGAAGTTTTCAAAAGTCAATTGCACTCTGGTTTTTAAATTTCATACATATAAATTTTTTAACATATAATTGATTTATTAAATTTTATTTAAACCAATATAATATAGCTTTGTTTCTGTTAGTTTTACATATAAATTATTTTTTTTAATTAGTAGTTACATTTTTTTCACAGTTATCAAAGAGTTTTGCAAATTTAAAAAAGATACAGTATCAGTGTCGTTTATCATTGGTTTGCACGGATATGGCGACAACAAAACAAATTCAACGCCCAAAAGTTCAGGAACGTTGCTATAAATAATATAAAAATATAATAATTCGCAAAGAAACTTTTTTAATAATGATTAGGAAAACTATCACAAATTAAATTCTTATATGGCCCGAAATACATTACCTCTTTAATATTAAACCGATTAGCCTTGTAGTGGAGCACTCCAAACACCAAATTTGAATTAGACAAGTTTGGTTCGGGTGATATAGGAATTTGATTTGTGACAGTGCTCTTTTAAAACTGAAGCAAAGGACATATGGCCAAAAATTGGGAATTTAGAGAAGGAAGTGAGTAACTTAGAGCCAAAAAGTTCGAAATCGCCGAAATCTACCTAAGCCTAAACTTAAACATAAGCTTAAACTAGGTAATTTTTTTACCTGGCGCAGTAAGTTTTTATTTCATCCACCCCAAGTTTTCGTAATTCTTTGTCAGCTTAAAGTTCCTTACTTACAGATATATGAATTCTTAGATTTTCAAAATAACTTTTAATTTTTTAAACGTACATTTTCCACTGCATGAGCTCCTTGAAGTATCTAAAATTCACTTTTTTTTATCAAAGGCAGTGGTATAAAAATTCAAGATTGCGA
>JASAMX010026176.1:0-42500 GCA_030248175.1 Microlaimidae sp. YZB2_3
TGGATTACTCGGGCGCAGATTCTGGCCACAGTCTCTTCGTCTATTCCATTGGAAGTGTTTCTCCCTTCTTCCAACTTTTCGACGCGAAGACGCAGCTGGTCTCGTTCATCCTCAAGCTCAGCAACCCTGGTCCGTAGCTGCTCGTTTTCCACATTATTTGAAAATTTTCGTGTGTTATGAGACATCGTTGGTTATTGAAGAATGTTTAACTTTAACGTAAGTGGGTATTATAATTGTTCAAAATTTGACAATAATGCAAATCTTTGGATTTAATAATATGTTTTCTTGAATTTAACGTAAGTGGGTAAAAACCATATACATTGTATGTAGCTCGAGAAATACTGGTGCTTCAGTTATAAAGGAATACAATTGTAAATACTTGTTTTAAATTTTATTTCCAGAACGGTAATTTCAAAATTAAACCTTTCTTTCTAACAACAATCTTATTTATTGCGGATTCATTTATAAACAGTCGGACGTAGAATACGCTGCCGCGCCTTGCTTGAGAGCAGCTCAAGTCAATTGGACATATGCTTGGGTGTGGGTATGTGTCTCCCACTGTTTTCTCCTGTATAGGTGAACACAAAGTAGAAGCGTTAGAATGTGACAAAAATAGATTTAATTTCTATTTGGTAATTGTGTAATAGGTAGGCATTGTAGTGTGCCGCAGAATTAGCTTTGGGAAATTCCTGTATGGGACGAATGTTTTAATGAATTTGGCAGTTCAAATTTGTCACCACCTTGATTATTTTCTCTGTTATTTTATGTCGTCCCAATAACAACTCGTAAATCATAAAAAATTTAGAAAATTGTACATAAAAGAAAAAAAAGAAATTTTGGTCATTTAAAATAAAACATATAGGAAATGTAAAACAAGCTTAATAAACTTGAGTTTTAAATTTTAAAAAACAAATTGAAATTTAAGTAAATTTAATAAATCAAAATATCAATTTGTTATGTGTAGTATAAATTCTCAATTTAAGGGGTTTTTGATTCCATCAAAACAAAAAATGCGTAATTTCTTACTAATAAAAAAAAATTAGCAATAAAAGTCAGAATAGCAATTTTTATGAATTCCAAACATATTTTATTCTTTAAATTATAAAAATGTACAGTTATTAATAATACTATATTAAAAAAAAATAATTTAAGAACGCGCAAATGGGTTGTCATTTAAATTTTTTTAAATTCCCGCCTTTTCAGAAAATATACAAATATTAGTGCAATTTAGGCCTTTAAAAAATGGCATTTCGTTCTAGATTGAGTAATTTGATAAATAAATGTGAAAATATGGCATTTTATCTCTAATATTAAACCGTTTTTGTTGAAAATTTTAAATGTTTATTTGTTAATACATTGTAGTCAATTCAATCCTGCAAACAATAATGGCCAGCTAGATTTCATTTGCTTATATCTAAATTGTTATTATTTTGTTTTCAAACATTTTTAGCAATTCCTTGGCTGAATTACAATTGGCTGACCTCGTAAAACTTAGAAAACATAATACGAATTTCAGTGCTGTAATATTTACTAGCTTTTGTATCTTTCCTATTAATGTATTCACATGAAAAAATAAATTTATTTATTTATTTAAGAGAAAACCAATCCACCAATTTCACGTAAGTGAGATTGAGGTTTGGAAAGTGCATTCATAACTGCAAATCTACTTCAGTCTTTGACTGAAAAACTGCGCAAAAATACTGAACGTACTAATACCAAAAGTGAATATCCACCTTTGCTAATACTGAACTGTACAGCATGAGCATACTGAACATCAGCTGCCCGCAAAACATGCTCATTCAAATAAAACGATTCCATATGCAAATTACTTATTACGTGAGATTTATGAACTAAAAATCCTCGGTTATAGACACTCCACCCTTAACTAAACACCACCCACAAAAATACAAAAATTGATAAATTACTATGTAAATGTATTTTTTACTGGTTTTCGGGGTTCCATTTCTTAATTATATTAGTACAGTGTTCGGGTTTTGACCCCAATAAAATTGAAGATAAAACGGCTTCAATAAAACTTTATTCCAACGTTTCGAAGCCACTACGTTCAAGGGTCTAAAAACAGACAAACAATTAGGGTATTATTTTTGTTGTATTCCAAAATAATACCCTAATTGTTTGTCTGTTTTTATACCCTTGAAAAAGAAGCACGTAGTGGCTTTGAAAACGTTGGAATAAAGTTTTATTGAAGCCGTTTTATCTTCAATTTTACTGGGGTCAAAACCCGAAAACTGTACTAATATGTAAATGTATGTCCTGAGTCTCGAAAAAAGCTAGGTGTGCCCGTGTGCGTTGTTTTTTAAACGCGCATCTAAAAATTAAAAAAACCCGTAAAAAATGTTTATAGAAAATTAACAAATACTTCAATACTTAAACTTAAACTTAAACAAATACTTTTTTAAGTATTTGTTAATTTTCTATAAAAATTAACGCAAAAGCAGTCATAATTTTTGCAATATTGAGAGTATTTTAAAAACCAAACTATCATTTCATACTATGGTCGTGTGGTGTTATCAGAATACTATATTTTATTTGCTGTTATTGTTTTTTTGTAATTGGAATGGTAAAATAACAACAATAAATAAAATATAATATTCTGATAACATCATGTTGTTGTTCGTTTAAATACGAATAAATTAATAGGTTAATGTTTAAAATAACCTCAATATTGCACAAGTTATGACTATGCTTTTGCATACAAAATATTAATTAAAAGATGTATATTTTAAGTATTTGTTGTATTGTATTATTTTTATTTCGTCTAAAACAGGGACATACAATAGACACATTGCACTGATTTTGTATGCGCCAAAAAACAGAAGATGGGTAATAAGATAAATGAAATGCATTAAACCAAAAAGTCAGCTCACCGACCCACTTGCTAATTTTTTCTAAAAGTTTTTTACGGATTTTTTTAATTTTTAGGTGCGTGTTTTGAAACGCGCAAAAACTTAAAATCTATATATAAATAGACGTAATGTCTGTCTGTCTGTCTGTGTGTGTGTTCCCTAATTCCTCCCTAACCACCCAACGGATTAAGGTGAATGAGGTATCGTTGGAAAGCTTATACCACAGGGAATGTCGTAAATGGGTTGAAATTTTGAAACAATTTAAATGGACATCTTTATACTGGACAACGCGTTTTCACCAAAGGGGGGAGGAACCCCATGGATTTTGGAACTTAAAAAATTTTTTGACTCAGAATCGGCTCAAACTTTTTGGAAAGAGTAATTTGGCAATGTAAAGCCAGAATATTATGATTTTTGGAAAAATAAGCATGGACATTTTTATACTGGACAACGTTTTTTTTTCATTAAAGAAGGGAATTACCTTGCTCACCAACCACAAAAGGGATTGGGCTAAATGAGATATCATTGCAAAGCTTACGGTCCGGGGAATGTCATAAAAAGATTGAAATTTAGAAAAAATTTGCATGGACATCTTTAACCTGGACAAAACGTTTTCACAAAAAGGGGAAGCCTATGGATTTTAGAAAGTGAACATTTTTTGTCTTTGAATTGGCTAGAACTTATTGATAAGAGTAATTATCCAATGTAAAACCAAAATGTCATGTTTTTTGGTAAGATTTACATGAACATCTTAATTCTGGACAACATTTTTTCACTAAAAAAAGAACGACCTTCCTCCCCAACCAGCAAAAGGATTGGGCTAAATGAGGTATCATTGCAAAGCTGCAGTCTGGAGAATGTCATAAATGAGTTAAAATTAAAAAAAATAACATGGACAACTTTATATTGAACAACACATTTTTACAAAAATAGGGCCTTATGAACTTTGAAAGTTAAAAAAATTTTTATCTTCATATTGGCTCAAACTTATTGGTAAGAGTAATTCGCCAATGTGAAGCCAGAATACCATGTTTTTGGAAAAATGAACATGGACATTTTTATGCTGGACGTTTTTTTACTAATAGGAGGAATAACCTTTCTCCTTAACCACAAAGAGGATTGGACTAAATAAGATATCATTGCAAAGCTTCAATTTCAAGGAATGTCAGAAAAGAGTTGAATTTTTCAAAAAAATAAATAACAAGGACATCTTTATGCTGGACAACGCATTTTCACCAAAAGGGAGGACCCTTCTTCTTAACCACAAAACGGATTGGGCTAAATGAGGTATCATTGCAAAGCTTACAGTCTGGAGAATGTCATAAATGGGTTAAAATTAAAAAAAATTACATGGACAACTTTATATTGGACAACATATTTTTTACCAAAAATGAAAGAACCTTCCTCACCAACCACAGAAAAAATTAGGATAAATGAGATATTATGCGAAACCTTTTAGTTCAGGGAGCATCATAAGGTGGTTGAAATTAGTAAAAAGTTAACACGGACATCTTTATGTTGGACAACATATATTCACCAAAAGGGGAAAAGGCTCTTCTCCCCAACTAAAATTAGAGTGGGTAACTGAAGTATCACTGTAAAGCTTACAGTCACGGAAACGGCATAAAAGGGTTGAATTTTGAAAAAAAAACTAAATGAATATAAAAAATGCTGGAAAAATTATTTGTCAGCCGTATGGCTGACACGGGCTACTTGTAATATAAATTACCGATAAAATACCTTTTATTCATCTTTTTAAAAACGCTAGAGATATTAATACATTTATTTTAAGGAGTTTAACCACTTAGTGTAAGTTATATATTAATTAGTACAAATTTTGTATTAATTGTGTCTACTTTTCTAGGGCTGTCAAGGGCAAATAATTTTTTTGGGTGTGGGGGTCTTATACGTTCATCTTCTTTATTCTAAATTTTTTTATTGTCATAAACAAATTTATTATATAAATCACAAAATATAATAATTTTGTTCTAATCATTCAAATAAACCTCGATAACTGTGTAATAAAAAAGAAAGTAAAAAAAGTGGGAAGAACGTAAAAATAAACCAACACATTTTTACTATAACAATAATATAAAATAAAATTATTAACCACGCAAATAATAATAATATATGAAATAAAAGACTGTACTTCAAACGCGCATTATAACTATAAATTTTTACATGTGATGAAAAAAATACGTTTAGCCCCTAAATTCGGACGCATTTTTTCATCCCCAATAACCTGAGGTGAAAGCGGGGCTCATCAGCGAATACAGACACATCAGTTAAAGGGTAACGCGCATCTACACAATAACAAAAAAAAATTTATACACGCGATTTTTTATTAAATTAAATTAAAATTAAATTAAAATTAAAAATTAAAATTTAAAATTAAGTTAAAATTAAATTAAATTTAAATTAAAATTAAAATTAAAAATTAAAATTAAATTAAAATTAAATTAAATTTAAATTATAATTAAATTAAAATTAAATTAAAATCAAATAAAAATTTTTAAATTAAAATTAAATTAAAATTAAATTAAAATTAAATTAAAATTAAATTAAAATTAAATTAAAATTAAATTAAAATTAAATTAAAATTAAATTAAAATTAAATTAAAATCAAATTAAAATTAAAATAAATTAAATTAAAATTAAATTAAACATAAATTAAAATTAAATTAAAATTAAATTAAAATTAAATTAAAATTAAATTAAAATTAAATTAAAATTAAATTAAAATTAAATTAAAATTAAATTAAAATTAAATTAAAATTAAATTAAAATTAAATTAAAATTAAATTAAAATTAAATTAAAATTAAATTAAAATTAAATTAAAATTAAATTAAAATTAAATTAAAATTAAATTAAAATTAAATTAAAATTAAATTAAAATTAAATTAAAATTAAATTAAAATTAAATTAAAATTAAATTAAAATTAAATTAAAATTAAATTAAAATTAAACTTAAAAACAAGCACACTTTTACATACCTGCTATCCGTATCCTTACCTATCGATCTTTTAACTGCTCCTAGGTTTTAGGTCTTGTACAGCGACTTCCAATATCAACCATATGTAAACACATTTTAAGCAAACTTAGGCAATCAATTACATAACAGACACAGGCTCTCAAAAATGTAGAGGGCGTTAGCCTCATAGACTATTCTTCTATACAGTAAGATGAAATTCAAAATTAATATTTTCTTCTATTTTTGTTCATATCAGGGATTAAATTCCGTGATCAATTTTATGCATGTTTAGATCAATAGATTTGCTCGCGTAGAAGGAACGGTTGGCACGTTTGCACGAGGTCATTTTCATATATACAGCTTCAAGCGAATGGGACTTAATCTCAAAACGGAAGGTGGATTTAAAAAATAAAATTTGTCAAACCATGAGCTGTCAAAATGGAGTTGAAAATAGATTTTATGGGATGGCTCTTGGAACCGGTTGGTTGCTTAGCACCGCGGCCCTTGCAGCAAATATTTTTTTGTGTGTTGTGCTGTGCAAAAAGCGCTACCTGCCCGTTAAAATCTGTCTACTTCTTGGCAACACAGCAGGTAATATATGCATTTTGATTTTTGCGTAGTTAAATACAGTTTCAATACAATTAAATTGTTTTAGGAAAGTAAAAGTAGTTAAAATGTATAGTATAGATTGTTGGGTTCAACTTTAAATAAGTCTGGAAAATAAAAAAAAACTTAGTAAAAAAGTGCTTATGTTGACTTTCAATATATAATTAAAGATAAAAGAAGGTCAGAGGAAACAAATATTTAAATCCCTAAAAGAACGTATATAGTCTGTAAAACTGATGTGGATTAAATGGACATATTTTTCTAACCAAACCTTCAGGTAATACAAACATTTTGTAACTACATATATTTTACTTATTATATGCATAACTTAGACCGAAATTCACAAAGCGGGGTTACTCTTTTCTCCCGTGTTAGTTAATCCCGGACTAATTACGGTAGAATACCAGACTATTTACGGTAACACGGGACTATGACGTAAATAGTCCGGGATTTTACCGTAATTGGTCCGGGATTAATCCGGAATTAACTAACACAGGGCTAGCACGGGACTAACCCCGCTTTGTGAATCTCGGCCTTCATGACTTGTTATGCATAAATTAATGTCGTCTAAATCCACCCCTCCAATTCCAATGGCGAGATAAGCTTTTTTTTTGTTGATATTGTTTTTGCACAAAGATTTGTTTTGAATATTATGTTAAAATAAAATTTCTCAATTTAATTTTTCTTGAAGTATATATGATCCGCATTGCAGTAACAACGATAGCTTGGCTGATAATTGTTGTGGTTAGTACGTACGGGAGAGATGTTTACGCCGCGGTGACGGGCGACTATGTTATAAATGCTGAATTCTGCCAAACTCTCAGAATACTCAACAGATGTTTTGTGGGAGCGAGAGTTTACTCCATGCTAATGCTGGGTATCGACCGTCTGGTGGTGACATTAAAGTTGATTTGGAAAGATCGACGCCGCCGGGCGGTGTTCTCAGCATCTCAAAATCATTCCAATCAACAACAACAAGAACAAATGGACTTTGAGGATTCACAACACAGGGATTCCATCTCTAAGCAGACCCAATTTTTTGTTATCGCATCTATGGTGGCGTCTGTTTGGTGCGCCGGTGGGATGCTAGTAATAATTTTTTTGTACTTTCATTATGAATCAATACTAACGTTATTGAAGCATAATTTATATCAAATGTTTAAAAAAAAACAAAAAGAAAATATCAGTTTTAGAAAAACAAAACAAATATAACGTTTTATTTTTTTTTAAATAGAACTTAATAAAAGGTAGATATCCTCACATTTTGACTCCTACATTTTAATGTTAAAAAAGATTTTACATCTCTAATTTTTAACGTTTCGCCGTAAGAGTCAAATTTTAAGAAGAGGTATGTTTTACTATTAGATTCGTGAATTATTATTCGGTTTATTCTATGGGGCATTCAATTTTGTTATTGTAGTTTACCTTTTTATATTTTTCTTTTCAAAAATTGTTTCTCGAAAAAGATTTTTAGGTATTTTACAGTGTCCGTTTTTATCCCATATTTTTAACTTGTGTGTATCATTACGCAAAATACTCTTCAAATTCTTTCTGTACATTGATATTTCCGTGGTAATCTTTGACAGAAGCAAGAATATATAACAGAAAAGAATTTTTAACTGTACATTATATTTTTGAACAAAATTTGCTAGAAAAGTTGCACATACATAACTTGTCATTTTTTGTTGTACGAAAAAAATGCTTAGTAATAAAAGCAGCATTGAGTGCAAAAAAGTAGCAATTTTAAATAAATGAAAACTATAGTCTGTTTAAAAATGATTGAGACTGGCGACAAAACGTAAACTTTAAAAGTTATATCTTAAGAATGGCTCAGCGAATTACAACAATACTTACATGAGTGTGTCGCTTTGATTTTTAGCTATCAGTTGAAACTAAAAAAAACAATGTTTATGAATGACGTTTTTACGATGGCCAGTACGATGAAAAAATCTGGGCCTCAAAAAATCACAATTTTTTTATTACTGCGAGATAAGAGACGCCACTTGATATGCTGTTAGCTCATACTTTTTCGAGTTTTCCCTGCGAATTTGAGCACGATCGGAACGGTGAGATTTTTATGACGGTTTGAATGCGGCCAGTTTTCGCGTTTTTCTCCGATTTTTATTATGAGGGCACACTTAATGTTAAGAACGCTTGATTCTTTTGAGGTGTGGCTAGCACCAAGACAAGTTATACACCAAATGTGCGCCATTTTTTGTACTTTTTTAAACTAAAAGTTTTTTTAGGGGGGTTACCTTCCGGGAGGCTAGAGAGGTGCAAAAAAAGTGCGCACCCTGGTTTTAAAGATTTTTTACTAAAAATCATAAATAGATCAAATAGGACGTCTTTTGATATATCGCTTGTTTTTGAGCTAACAACAAGCTGTTAAAAACGAGGAATTTAAAATTTGGAAACATTTTAAGCTCTTATGGTAGCACCAGCAAATCTTTAAATTAAAAACTAAAATAAGCCTTAAAAGTTAATTTTTTTCGAATTTATGTTATTTTGTTTGAAAAACATATTTTCAAGGTTCAAATTTTAGTTGTCACATGTCACATGAAAAACATGTCAAATTCACAGCTGAAAAATGCTTTTTTAAAGTGTTTTCTTACTTGCAATCATTTTTGCCACAAAAACATGTTTCTGAATACTATGTTTCTTAACTTTTGAATTTATCCAAATGTCAATTTTGGAAGTATTGCATTTTTTCGTGTGAAAACGTTTGAATCCTGGAACTTTTTATGAATTGCGTCATTTTAATTGTCGAAGAGCAAACAAAATCAACAATAATGACATAGGGTAAAAACTTGCATGGTATATGGAAGCATTTTTGAATTTTATCCAAGATTTAATTTTTTCATGGGGTTAGTTCCACCAATTTTTAATATTTTAAATCAAAATAAATAAAAAATTTCAGAACTAACCTTCTAAAGTTTATTATTTTTGCAAAATTTTTAAATTTAGAGATTTGCTGCTGCTACCTACCATAAGGGCTTTAAAAACTTCTAAAAGTTAAATGCGTCGTTTTTGACAGCCTGTTTAAAGCTTAATAATAAATTTTATTACACAAGCGATATATAAAAAGACATCTTATTTAATCAATTTATGAATTTTAGTGGTTTCAGTTAAAAAAAATTTTAAAACCAGGGTGCGCAATTTTTTTGGCCCTTCTTAGCCCCCCGGGGGGTTACCCTCCAAAAAAAATTATTAGTTCACAAGAAAGAACAAAAAATGGTGCCCATTTGGTGTATAACTTGCCTTGCTGCTAGCCACACCCCAGGAGCATCAAACGTTATTAGATTTCATTGGGCCTCCATACCAAAAATCGGTAAAAAAAACGCGAAAACCGGCCGCATTCAAATCGCCATAAAAACATTCACCGTTACAATCGTGCTTAAATTTCTAGAGAAAACCGAGAAGAGTATGAGCTAATAGCATACCTAGTAGCGTTTCTTATCTCACAATAATAAAAAAGTTTTGATTTTTTGAGGCCCAGGTTTTTTTTCATCGTATTGGGCGTACTGATGGCGTCATTGATGAACATTGCTTTTTTAATTTCAACTAATAGCTAAACATTTAAGCTACACACTGATATTAGTATTGTTCTATTGTGTTAGGCCTTTCTTGAGATATAACGGTTTAAAGCTTACGTTTTGTTGCCAGTCTCAATCATTTTTGATCAGACTATTAAATATAAAAAGACATCTTATTTAATCAATTTATGAATTTTAGTGGTTTCAGTTAAAAAAAATTTTAAAACCAGGGTGCGCAATTTTTTTGGCCCTTCTTAGCCCCTCGAGGGGGTTACCCTCCAAAAAAATTATTAGTTCACAAGAAAGAACAAAAAATGGTGCACATTTGGTGTATAACTTGCCTTGGTGCTAGCCACACCCCAGGAGCATCAAACGTTATTAGATTTCATTGGGCCTCCATACCAAAAATCGGTAAAAAAAACGCGAAAACCGGCCGCATTCAAATCGCCATAAAAACATTCACCGTTCCAATCGTGCTTCAATTTCTAGAGAAAACTGAGAAGAGTATGAGCTAATAGCTAATAGCATACCTAGTAGCGGTTCTTATCTCACAATAATAAAAAAGTTTTGATTTTTTGAGGCCCAGGTTTTTTTCATCGTATTGGGCGTACTGATGGCGTCATTGATGAACATTACTTTTTTAATTTCAACTAATAGCTAAACATTTAAGCTACACACTGATATTAGTATTGTTCTATTGTGTTAGGCCTTTCTTGAGATATAACGGTTTAAAGCTTACATTTTGTTGCCAGTCTCAATCATTTTTGATCAGACTATTAAAAATTCTACTACAAAAATTTAAATCTTAATATTTGAAATTTTTTTTGAATCTGCTATAAAAATTGCTGCGCTAGAAAACAAAATAGAAAATGGCAGATTCTTGCTGGAAAGTCGCACAAAAGTTGAGCATGTGCGCCTTTCCTGACAAAATTTTCATCAAAACTTTAGTGAACAGTCGGACATTCTTTTGTGTAATATTTTCTTGATGGAATTTACTTGTTTTTAGCCAACAATTTTTATCTACCTTATTCTGTTTTAATTAAATTCTTTTTTTTACTAAACATATAAATAGGCGATTCAATATGTCAATACTTACGAATCCAATAAACTTCAAAATACTTCTACAACCTATGAACTCATCTGCTACTGCCAACTACGTCAACATTCAAATTACATAAGATCTATTTTTAAAAAGGTGACGTAAAAACTCCATAGACTTGAATTTAACTTATTTTATATCATTTACAAATAACATTTAATATAATAAAAAAATACAAAATCGGATTATTATTAAAAGTTAATAGCAAAGACGTAAGGACAACATATCAGGTCACAATAAAAAAAATTGTATTAAGGTAGAACACCACAGTTAGATTTTGACGGCAGATCTTTTTTAATTAATTTTTACTAACTTATTTTGGCCTGCTCATTCAATTTTTGACATTCATTTTTCTTAAAAAATTGTTATCGTCTACAATCATTAAATGACACCAATAAAATACATGTCAAAAATACATTATATTATAATAAAATTCATTACCAAAAATATTCTATTTTTTCCATTTTTCATTTAGCGTATCTTGAATAAAGAACACTTTTTTTATTAAAAAGTTAAAAATTAAAAAAAAAATTTTTTCGACGTTAAAAATAGTGCCTGCGAGAGACTCGAACCTACGGGCCCGAGGATCTGAGTACGACACTCTAACCACTCGGCTTCTTATGAGATATTTCTTGTAAAAGATATTTTTAAACAACTGTTTCGAAATGTAGTTTCTCGGCGTCAAATCAAAAAAATTTAAATGAAAATTAAAAAATTTGATTTGCTTAGATTTTAATAAAAGTTTGGAAATAGTTAAACACAAGTCTAATCAATAGTTCGAATTGTATTTGATTAAAAAACTAATTCAGGATTTTTTATTTGATTTTTTTTAAACATCGATTTTTTAATTTTCTTAAAATTTTGAACTACGTTTTACTCCAAACCACATCTAAAAGTTTCCCCCTAATTTTCGTTATATTTCTATAAAATTGCAGGAAAAACTGAGCGAATCAAATTTTTTAAATGGCCAAAAACTGTTTGTTGAGCTTTAAATTCATCAAACTATATAACGAAATAAAACATTCGGTAAACAATGAAACTATTACCGTTAAATACATCATAATGTGAGCTTTCGATCGCAATATACTTTTGTCAGACAAAAATTAATATCTAAGTTGATATCTAACTTTTAGTAAAAATCATCATAACTGTGGTGTTCTACCTTAAACCGAAAATTCCTGGGTGAAAATAAATGTTTTTATACAAAATTTCTCTGAATAAAGCATTTTCATTAAATGAATATTAATAAAACTTATAATAGAAATTACGCTGACTACCAAAAAGCTTAAGTTTTAAATTTCGGTTTATCACCTAAAAGTGGACAATGCATGAAGGATATTAAAATGTGTCTGAAAAATGTACATTCACAGTTTATTTAGTCAGTATTTTCCCTCTATTTTTATTTTATATATTTTTGGTATTTATTAGCTGTCTGCTTATTATCAGCGTCAAACACAAGTGATAAATCAAAATTTTTGGTAACTCAATCCCAAATTATGGATTAGAAATTTATAAGCAATAATCTGTAATTTATAAAAGGGATTTTTTAATAGTAGTTTCTACGTCATCTCGGAAAAGGTCAAAGGTTATAATATTGCACTGAGCATTGTTTCAGTGGTTATTTTAATTTACGTATACAGAATAAACAAAACCAGACTGAGTTATTTAGCCCAACACAGTGGTCGCTACTCACAAGGTCGATTGGCAGAACTGCATACCCCTGAAAACTTATAATGAGCTCACATATGCATAGCAGAAAGAAATGTGCAAATATTTAACTCGTTTAACACGTTACCGTTATCGCCTTTTCTCTAAATATCACGGTGAAACATTCGTGCCACCATAGTGAAAACTTCGTCCCACAGTGGTGGTATCTTCTTTTGACCATTGTGGTGTATTAACTTCATTGCGGTTGAATCTACGTAACGTTTTTAGGTCATACATAAAGGTGAGACATATAAGAATAGTTATGCTACGCACGCAGTGCACGAGCGTTAGTTATTTTTGCATAACAGGGGCCTGTTTAAAAAAAACCTATGTAAATTGGCGTTTTACAAATCTCCGCCTATTTTTTTGTAAAATACACGATAAAGCTTTTTTGATTTGTAATCTAGTATCTTCGCTCAGTGCTCTGTGCTCATTAGTCACAGCCACGTCATGTTTTCTCCGCTGAATGATCAATAGTTTCGTATATCTTCCATGATATAATTTACAAAAAATAAGCGAAGATTTATAAAATGAAAATTTACAAACGTCTTTATGAAATAGGCCCCAGGCTCATTGAGCGAAAAGACCAGTGAGCGAGCAAATTAAAATGGTTAAACCGGTGTAGCAATGTATGGTAGCAATTATTCCAAACCACGCATAGAGTATTACGTACCACTTAGGTACGACCTAGGTGATACCAAGATTTTGTTATATATTCTGGGTGATACGAGTTCACCGCAATAAAGGTTCCAAATCAAAATGGTCAGAGGGAAATTCCACGATCGTGGTGTAACGAATGTTTAACCGTAGTAACCAGAGAAAAGGCGATACGGAACGGGTTAAGACATGTTCGAGCACAAATTTTAAGATATATATACTACCAATACTGCTATATTGCTATATACTACCAATTATGATTGGTGTAAATAAAATGAAAATAAAAAATATTTCATTGTTTGAAGTAAATTTTTAATGTTGCATTTTGGCTTTATGCATAAATATAAATATATTTTGACAATATAACAAATAATTTAGTGTTTTTTTAATTTGAATATGTTTAAAGCTTTTGAAGCGATTAAAAATACAAATAACTAAGTAATATCAATCTTAAAATAATTACTTTTATAAATTTTTTGAGGAGATTTATTGCGGTAAAAAGTATGCATTGCGTCAAAATGCAGACTCTTTTGCATTTAGCATATTATATTCGCTTTATCTCAGCTGTTTTTAACGAGATTTTATATTTTTAAACACGGTTTCAGCTGTGGAAGCAAGGTATTAATTGAAATTTAATGCTTAAAATTAATTGAACTAATGATTCACCAGCGGAAATAAAGGGCATAATAATGTAGAATTTTGAGTTTACGGAAATAAAGCTCCCATGGCAAAGGCGGAAATAAAGCACATGTCTCAAACCCGGAAATAAAGCACCCAAACGGAGCGCAGGACAAATGACGTTTATTTATTACGTTGTTAGTATTGTTTATAAAACTTATCCTAAACATTTCAAGCACTTATTAATTGTTTTAATGTTTAAACTTTTACAAAATAAATTTTTCAACAATTTTGAAGAATAAATTTAATTTGAAATATTTTCATAACTTGTACAACTGTTTAGTTCATTCAAGGCACAATAAAATTATTAAAAAAATCAAAAACTTGCTAATGGTAACAATTCAGTAAACATTTAATTATTTTAATTATTTTTTTTTATAAATTATCAGTTGTTACTTAGTTTCTAAGAATTCCTCCGCGCAATTCGTGAAAAATCAGTTTACACCACAAGGCGTGTTTTACAGCGCGCAATAACTATACTAAATTTTCTTGTGGGCTCATCAGCAATTTATAGTGGCTTAAAAGGTGGACAACTCATCTTTGGAAAGCTACGTTCGTAAAATCGCACCCAAAAAAACGAGATTTCCAAAGTTTTTCAATACTTAATGCTCTAGCTTTCCGAAGACGAAATATTAAAGACTTAAAAAACGAATTTTTCGCGCATCGTTTAATTTTCATGTGAATTTGCACTAACACAGACTTTTTATCTTTTATTAGGCATTAGCTAGCATACAATTAACAACCGACAGCCCAAATAAGTTAAACTTCGATTTAATTTTAACTAATAAATAATATTGTTTGAAAAAGTTTTCAAACTTTAAAAAGTTAGTAGGTAGTAAGTTCTTAGAATCCTGAAGTTATTTTTACGCACTAATAACGTAATAAATAAACGTCGTTTGTCATGCGTTCTGTTCGGGTGCTTTATTTTCGGGTTTGAGACGGGTGCTTTATTCCGCCTTCGCCAGGGGTGATTTATTTCCGTCACCCGAATTTTCGCTGAACGGCTTAGCAAACTACCAACCATGACATTATTTCCAAAATATTGATGTTGACCTCCAGCCATTTAACATGAAAGAATCTCTGGAGCTCTGCATCTTAGATAGGCAATTTCAAGCTTATTAAAGCTTAAAATTTTGAGCTTATTAAAGATTGGAATATGTTTAAAATATTTTATACGCATTTTAGAAGATTTGTATCGTTTTTCATAAGTTTTCCAAAAAAATTAGTTCAGAAAAAAAAGTTTTGACAAAATGGCATTACTTTTTAATTGTTTCTAAAAATTGTTTTAATTGAATTAGTAAAAAAATAGGAGAAACTCCGGAGCTCTGGGGGGTTACTTCGGAGCTTTTAAAAGGGGAACTAAGCTCCGAAGTTGGGGGTCTCCAGGGAACTATTTTTAATGCCGATTGGTCACATAATTGTGGGTTTGCAGTGCTTACCTGACATCAATACTACAGAAGACAAACTGCAGTTAAAAATGAACACAAACATGGCGTCATTACTTATTCCAGCAGTACTTTCTAACCAACTACTGAAATTTATAGGTATACATTATTATTGTTGCACATTTACCTATTTCAACAAGTATGTGTGACCTAGCATATTTTGTTCAAAGAAAAAAATTGATACTCTTTTTGAATCTAGGTTGGTAAAAAGTTAGGGTTAGAGTCAGATTTGAACAAAATTTTAAGGCTATAAGCACATTGTAGTTAAATCGCTCATCTTTTCATTTAACATGCAAGTATATCTGGCATCTAGCACAGTATTTATTATATAACCGCACATCACCATATAATTACAGTAAATATCATGTTGGGTCCCGGTTATACACACATGATGAGTGGTTTAACTACGACGCGTCAATATGTGAATTTGAATAAGCCCCGTAATGACGGCTCTCCGACCTATTTCGGGCATAGACTTCCCCAAGAATGCTGCATTCTTCGCTTAACACAGGTAGGGATGAAATTATGATTCGAAAGACGAAAGGAAGCAAAAATTTTTGTTGTTATATTTTTAAATTCTCATTTTAATTTATAATATAATTTACCTTATTCTGTAAAAAAAAATCAAATTTAGCTGTGTATAATTTTTGGCTTTATAAAATAAATAACTAATTCGCGATTGTAACGCTTTACTTTCTCAGCGCTTGAAAATTTGTCATGTGCATTTAACCTCTTTGAACTCGCAGGAAAAACTATTTGTCATGTGAATTTAACCTCTTTGAACTCGAAGGAAAAACTAAATAGCTGATGTAAATGAAAAACCAGTAAAGCATAACAAACTTGCACAATATGCTATGCTTTTAAACTATGCTATGCTTTTTTTAAATAAAACAGATTTTAAACACTAAATTAACACATTTCTTAGAAAACAAGGGATAAACCAATGGTTCGCTACCGATGTCGCGGGATATTTCGACTCCCCTAATTTTTGACTCCCGGGGTCATAATACATCGGTGTAGAATGACTCCCCGGTCATTCTACACCGGTTGTACGCTGGTGTAGAATGACTCCCTGCGGGATAAAACGACTCCCCTGTTTCTTGTATTGTAAAAACTTTTAAAAATTAATTTTAATTTTTATCATACATTTTGCGCTGGTTAGATGTCACTTATTCTTAATTGTGCATACTATGACACATGCCTGTTTTCAATATAAATGTAAATGCAATGGTTTTGCCGATCAGACCACAAAACTTAGGCTTAGGCTTAGGCTTAGGCTTAGGCTTAGCCTAACTAACAATGAACTTACACACGTTAAATATAGTGAGCGGAAGTGCACAGTTTTAAGTAATAATGTATGGAAATTTTTGGGGGAGTCAATATATCCCGGTATAAAATGACTCCCCAATGTTAATAAGGGGAGTCATTTTATCCCAATGGGAGTCATTCTACACTGGGAGTCAACATATCATACGACATCTCGCATGATATTTTGACCCCCCTTGATTTTTGACCGGGGAGTCATTCTACACCGGGAGTCAAAATATCATATGACACCGGCTCTTATAGTTGTTATACCTGTCTAAATTGTTGTCTTTCGCTTAGTGCTCGTGTCTTTTTTTTAATCCGTTCCTGAGTTTAGTAAATGTGCTCTTTTTAGGGAAGTGCTATACTTTGAAGCGGTGTTGAATTGACATTAAAAACGTATTGAAGATATTTTTTTAATTATAGGAATCGTGGCCGGTTCGCTGTTCGGACATTTTTTCCTCAAGCGTTACAACAGAGCTGACTTGGGAGGGGTGGTGAACTTGTGTGCCCCAATCCCCATGCTTCTGGACGCCATCCTCTGCCCGCTAATCATCACCCTGCCGTGGAAGCAAATGCACCTACTACTACCTTGTTTGCGCCGCTATCGTGTAGGTGGCGCGCCGAATAACGCGGAGAATGACAGTTGACGCGACTACATACAAACATCGCGATATCAGTTTTATCTCGTATTCCGATTTCTTAAAAGCTATTCGACCACTTAAATCATCGTCAAATTTAAAATCAATTTGTTGTACAATAGGTGAACATTGCGTTTTGAAATTGGAAACTCATCAATCTCGTCTAGATGGATCAAAGACAGAAAAATAAATTTTGTGTAGCTGAATTGAAAATACATGTAGTCATTTTCAATTTTCTGTTAACTTATTGTTAATTATCACTGAGTCTGCGGTTTTTTTTTTTGACCCCCATATCTTTGAATGTTGTTTAGTGTAAAAGGTTTTAACAGTCACAAAGTAAATTTGGCATTAAGAAGCCAATAAGTATCAATTTTAGCCAATAAACGCCAATCAAAATTATAAACTAAGAATCTTAAAAGGAGATCTTTATCTTTTGTGCCAAAGGGTGCAATTCAATTCACGTAATAAATTAGATCCTTTCGATTGAAATCATAATATGCCGAACTAGAGCAATATACGCTAAACTGAAAGACACTATGTTTTATGCATTGCTTTGTTTTGTATGTTATTTTTGCACATCGATATTTTATGTAAGTGTAGTATATTCTGTACAATGTGCGAGCTAGATAGTAGTTTTTTATGCGGTTTATTTTATTTCATTATGGTAACTGTGCCATTTTATAGGTATAATATGCCTATATTTGTGCATCAAAGTGCCCAAAAGCGCAGTGTGTTTTAAAATGCAGTGATTTCGAGTTGGCCGTCTAGGATATGTGTAAAAACATCTCTGCTACTTTTTGGACAGTGCCCATTAACCCGACACTTACCTAAATAATGGCAGTTGTTTTTTTTTTCATTTTTTTGCGCAGAACATTTAATGTCAGTGTTCTAAATCATTTTTTCTAAGACGGAATTACATATTTTTTATTAATAAATTTAGCTCCACCCACAAAAAATCAATAAGTTATTGTATGTCCTAAATCTCGAAAAGAAAAAAAAATTAAAGTTAGGTGCGCGTTAATCATTTTTTCAGAAAAGTAATCATAACGTTTGAAGTTTTGAGGTTATTATAAAAACCAAACTATCAATTTATCTGTATTTAAACGAACAACACAGTTGTGTTATCAGAATATTATATTTTATTCGCTATTATTTGTTTTTAGTAATTGGGATTGCAAAATATAAATAACAATAAATAAAATAGTGTAATATTCTAATAACAACACTGTTTTGTTGGTTTAAATACAAATAAAATGACAGTGTGATTTTTAAAATTCTCTTAATTTTGCAAAAGTTATGCCTCCTTCTGTGAACCAAAGATAAATTGCAACATGTATTTTCAGTATTTGTTAATTTTTTATAAAGTTTTTTACTTTTAAAAATATTTTTTTCGAGACTCAGGACATACATTAAATAGTATTTTATTAATTTTTGCATTTTTGTGGGTGAAGCTTAGTTAATGGAAATGTGTCTATTAACTAGTTTTCGATATAAACCATTAAAATGCAGATGTAATAATCTAAAATATATTTTCTAATAAGCTTAAATAATTTTAAATTCATTTGTGCATTTAAACGGAGGCTCGCCGCTTTATATGGCAGGGCGTGTTTGGAGCATAGTATTGGAGTCTATATATGAACGTTAGTTGTTTAGTATGGTATGTGTAAAAAATAGAAATTGGGTATGAGTGTTTCATTTGTTAATTTTTATTGTTGTTATTTATTACGTAGAGCTTATAGTTCGTCAACTATATAAAATTTAAACGGGTATAATATTTTTTACAATTAATGACTTATTCAAAAACAATGCTTGTGCAAGCTTTAACTTAAAACGTAGATACTTTATTTATTTCGCTTTGTTTGCAAAAGCTTACAATCTAATAAAGGTATATTACTGCAGTGGCCAGAACTGTTCATCACAATTCCGATTTAGACTACAGGTAAAAAAATGGTACGTTCGTCCAACGTCAAAAATGCACAGCAATTGCTAAAAAATACCCCAAGAAAGATCAGGCGTCCGCCAAGAGGGTGCGGTTTTTTAACGTAAGTGCGATCATCCAATGAATATTTAATATTTATCCCTAATGACTTTAGACATACCTGAGGTTTTGGACAAACACGCAATCCTTGGTCATTCTACGGACGTGGGATTTAAATCCAATTTTATGATGGCACTGCCAAAAACTGTTGTAACATACCTTTATTAGTTTGTCGCCCTGAGTATTAGCAAAAATATATAACATAATAATCAAGGAAAAATATGTGACTTCATATATATCTCAGACACAGAGCGCGCTTTTATTAGGGCACTCGGATGTGCTAATTAGGGCCCTGTTTCTGAAAAAGGGGCCTTTATTAGGGCGTGTAATAGTTCTTATGAGGGCGCGCCCTAATAAGAGCGCGTTCTAATTAGGGCTCGCCCTTATGAAGGCCATGGCGCGCCCTTATTAACACACTTATTGATTTTCAAAAAAAAAGATTATTTAAAAGTCTGTTTTATGCGACTGATATCGTAGCTGTGATGGCTCAGTGGTAGTGATTCGGCCTACCAGTTGAGCAAGTGACGGGTTTGAATCCCAGAGACGGTATAATTTTTTAATTTTGTTTAAACCGAGAAGGTATGAAAAGTTTATTTTACTAAAAATTATGGTATGACCCTAAACAATAAGAAACCTCGCAGTAAAAACATTTTTTTTTACAAAAAACAACTGTTCCATGCTCCCTTATATTTTTTTCTTTAAAATTAAGACTATTTCCATTTTATTTAATGCACAAGTAAATTTTATAATTAAATAACAATTATTAGGTAAGTATTTATTCATTTTCACAAAACTAACACTAAACGAAGTAATTTTAATTTTTTTATTATTATTTAGCATATATTTTAACAGGATTAACATTTAAAAATTTTTAGGTTAGTTTTTTATTGTTATGGTTTACGAAAAATCAATTTTTTTACAAAAAACAACTGTTCCATGCTCCCTTATACTTTTTTCTTTAAAATTAAGACTATTCGCATTTTATTTAATACACAAGTAAATCTTATAATTAAATAGCAATTATTAGGTAAGTATTTATTCATTTTCACAAAACTAACACTAAACGAAGTAGTTTTAAATTTTTCATTATTATTTAGCTTATATTTCAACAAGATTAACAATTAAAAATTTTTTAGGTTAGTTTTTTATTGTTATGGTGAACGAAATGCGATAAGTATAATTTCCAAAAAACAATAACAAAAATAAACGACTATTTTTTGGTGGGATACTTATGTTAAATTAAAAGAAAAATAATAAAACAAAAAATAAGATTGACAATTTTCTTAAAGAAAAAAAAATTTAAAAAATCTGCCGTCTGCGGGATTTGAATTCATCACTTGGTTTGTGGTAGGCCGAATCACTACCGCTGAGCCATTCCAGCTATACAATACCAATCGCACAAAACAGACTTATAAATAATCTTTTTTTTTTGAAAATCGATAAGTGTGCTAATAAGGGCGCGCCATGGCCCTAATAAGAGCGTGCCCTTATTAGAGCGCGCTCTTATTAGGGCGCGCCCTAGTAAGAACTATTACACGCCCTAATAAGGGCCACACTTTCAGAAACAGGACCCTAATTAGCACATCCTAGTGCCCTAATAAAAGCGCGCTCTTATTAGGGCGCGAACTAATAAGAGCAGTCAATGTGCCTGAGAAATATATGAAGTCACATATTTTCCCTTTATTATTATATTATATATTTTGGTATTAGTGTATTATAAGGTCTTCCTATTAAATACTTTGTAAGTCAAATATAAGTCTGCAAGGTTGTTCAATTAGGTTACTTGGATTCTTTCTCATGAGTTGTTTTCCATTTTGGTATTTAGTTTTCTTAATAATAACATTTACTTTTACTTCGAATAACAACTTTTCTTTTTTGTTTTAAAATTTAGTTTCTGGCTAATTGTTAACATAATTAAAAACCGCACAAAAATATCATATTCTTAATAACGTTTGTTTTTTATTCATAGGTGTAAAGTTTGATAATTTTGCAGTTAAAATTAAACAAATAGGAAAAAACTTTAACCGTTTTGAATTTTTATCGGTGCAAATCTGCAAAAGTGTTGTGCGCAAGTGCTGCACTTTTCATCCAGGCGATGAAGGACGCGGTGTTTAACACAGAGCAGCACTGGCGCGAAATACCTGCTGCGAATTTGCAGGTTGTTTTTGGGCGTAAAAATCCCAAAGGGTTAAATGCAGTTTAGAATCGAATATTTGTGAACATAACAAGTTTTAGAAAAAATGAAATTCAAAATTATCAGGTTATTTTTTAAAGAGGTTTTTTCCCAAGTGGTTTTTTAATTATTGCATTAACAAAAATATAATATCGGAATATATTTTTATATAGTGTTTATGGTTTATGAGTATTCTTCGTTCCTAAATAATATTTTTTGTATTTAGGATTTATGTGCATTTTGCGTTCTTAAATATAATACTGCTTGTTTTTTTAAAGCAAAAACTTTTTGTTGATATTAAAACATTTTACAAAAAAATTAGACTGTATGACTAGACAAATTAAAAAATTTTTAAATTTAAAAAGCTAGAGTTAAATTTATCTAATCTAATCCAAATTAAAATTTATTTCAAACTGTTTTTTAACCGTTAAGGCTGGTTCATACTTATGACAAAACGTCTTTTGGACAAAGTCCAAAGGACAATTTTAGAAAAGCCAAAACGTCCTTTGGACAAGCCAAAACGCCATTTGTTCTTTTTCCTTTGGACGAAGTATGGAATCTTAAAATTTAAAATTCCAACTTAAAATTTACTAAAAATTACCACTTATGTAGCTACTTAAAATTAGCTACTTAAAATTTGTCCTTTGGACAAAGTCCAAATGAAAAAATACAAAGGGAAAAGTCCAAAAGACAAAAAGTAAGAACACGTTGTCCTTTGGACAAAATCCAAAGGACAAAGTCCAAAGGACGTTTTGACGCTGTGTTTGTCCTTTGGACAAAGTCCAAAGGACTTTTGTTCGTTGGACTTTGTTTAAAGGACGTTTTGTCATAAGTATATGAACCAGCCTTAAGAGTTATTCTAAACATTTTATTTCTTTAAAAAAACCCATAAGCTTATACGCGTATAAAAGGGGAGGAAATATTTCAACGCAAAATCAAAATATTTTCTGTCCCCAGAAGAAATATACTGAAGGAACCCAGAATATTTTCTCTCTCGGTGGCAAATCAGAAGGTAGGAAATAGTTTTTGACACCGGCGGTCCTGCCACGATATATATGTGACGCTATATAATTGAGTTTAACGGTTTTTATGTTTTTATATTTTCAAACTATTTTGTCTCGTCTAGTGGTCTTCTTGATAATATTTTGGTTTGTTGTGTTCTGTATATTATTATCACAATTCCTTTAATATAGTTTTAAACAATACATTACCTTATTTTTCTGGTTGCATATGAGGTGTGCAACACACAAAAATTTGAATATGCAAACAGGAATATATCTGTTTACATATATAGACAATTTATATATACAATATAGAGGTAGTAGCTACTTGTGTGTTATAAGTAAAAATTACAGATTTTTCAATTGCACTTGCACACAAAACAAAAACATTATGTAAAAAATTAAAATAAACAGTTTTCACAAAAAATGTAAGTTAAAAAGTTTAGGAAGGGAAAATTGATTATTAATGAATGTACACATACAACATTTAGGTTTGTGGCATTTAAAACTATTTTATTTTGTATGATTGGTTATATTAAATTAATCTGTATTGTTTAATAACGTAAGAAAATTTAAATAATTGGTTATAAGCGTGTTTAGATTAAAAAGGTTAATAGTACCACCACATACCATAGTGGTGTTACTGATATTATCATCTCACGCGATACATGCGCTACAAGTAGACCCAGTGATTGTGAGGACCTGATGACGCCAGGAACTGAGGGCACAATTTTTGTACAAAATATGATTTTAGTTTAGGGATGTGAACCCCTCCCAAAAAGGGGAGCCTTTTTAGGCCTCAAGATATTAAAAAAATTGTTTTTTTTGTTTTTGTTTAAGTAGGCCAGCTACAGGATTTTAACCTGTCTTACTGTCCAAAAAACCTAGTAAATCAACACCGTTCTCCGGTTAATGTGATGAGATTGGGTTTCGTTCAACTCTCATGCATAACTGAACATAAGAACATTTGATCACTATACCTTTTTGGCTGAAAGCCCCACCCACTTAGTGGGATTTGTGAGAGGTTTTAGTAATGTAGTATACTTATAAAAGCGATTTTTTTTATTATAACAAAGGGGTGGGGGACCGGGAAAGAAAGCCGAGTAGATTTGTTGAACCTGTGTAGGTGAAAAAAAAAGAAAAAAAATGAACAAAAACAAGCTAACGAATGGACTGTGAAATAAATGGTAGAAAGAGTTGTATAATAACTGGTACTAAGAAAAAAATGACTGCGATGACATGGCTAATAAACATTTATATAATATGGTTAAATTGCGAATTTGAGGTTTTATGGATATATTTTACCCTTGTAATACATTGTAGTAGGTATAAAACTATATGCATACAGCGAGACCCCTTGGGAATATTAATGGAGCGAAAGAAGATTTTGGCGAACTACACAAGTAATGGGAGTTTTTGGGTTTGAGAATTGTGCCAGAAATTAAACAAATAATAGTAATAAAAAATGAAAGAAAATAAAATAAAGGCACGGTAAAAGTTTCAAAATACGAACAAAGTAAAAAACAAAATTAACTATAATCAAAATTTAAAAAGTAAGGGGTACGCAAGAAAACATAAAAATTTTGGTATAGAAAGAAATTGGAAAGCCCAAATTATTTGTAAAGGCTCATAATCAACCAGTGTAATTAAGCTGTAAACAAATTAAACAAAAAAAATTAAATTTTAATAAGAAAAAGGAAAAGACAACCTAAAAAAACACAACAGCTAACACATTAACAGGTAGAGTAGTTAAAAGGAAAAATAAGAAATCCACATAAAAATAGCATATAAAAAAATAACAGAACAAATATGTAGCATAATAAAATACATGAAGTTATCGATAGGTTATTAAATATACAATAATAAATAAAAAACGTCTGTAAAAAGTACAAAAATATTTTTTTATTTTTACAAAAAACTAGGTAAAAACTGACAAAAAAAGGTTTTTATTATAAAAAATAGAAAACTTTTTTTTACAAACATAGTTTCACAACTACAAAACTAGCCACAAAAGTTGTAATAAATTAAACGTTGTTAGGAGTGTTGGTAGCTTGCCCTTGACTTGATATTCAAGTAGCAGAAACAACCATAGCATAGCTTGATTTTTTATTTGCAGTTAAGTTAGTAGGAGGGTTAAGCCAAGTCTCCAAAACCTGGTGGTCAGCAAATATACCACTACAAACCCCAAACTTTCCCAGATTTAGGCATAAAAATTCTGTGTGAGAGAAATAGAGCCAAAAACTAGATATTGTTTAACAAATTTGGCTAGATCCTCTCCCATAGCCTCTTTCAGAACTTAAACTTTATCTCTGGTAATTCTGTTAGCAAAAAATTGCTTTACAGTAAAATCTTCCCAAATAATAATAGATTTGCCGAACTAAATCTGGAGATGAGGTGTCATCTCACAGGCAGTTACAAATATCAATTGTGTAAGTTACGACTAGCTGTTAGCTGTTCTGCAATAATTTTGTGATATCTAAACAGCAGTAATAACAACCACTTGGGAGTCTTTATTTTCAGGCACATCAGCACCATAAACAGAACTGTTTTCAACTATCAATGACTCCTTGGATTTTTTTGCAGATTTTGTCTTCATTGCAAATATTTTGATCAGTTGCATGAGCTCTCAACGGTTCTGAACACAACCAATAAAGACCATGATTAGTGTAGTTCTGTTAATGTCACAAATTTCATTTGGGCCCGTTTTTATAGTTCAAAAAAACTGTTTTTTGCCTGAAAGGAGTTAGAATTTTCGCCCTGCAGCTCTATGGCATCAATTATAAAGAGGCACTCAATGAATTTTTTTTTTAATTTTAGTTGTATCTCTGCCATTTGTTCCAAATCTGAAGATGGGGTGTCATCTTGCAGGAAGTTACAAATGGCAATTGTGTAAGTTGTAAACAGTTGTGCCACCAGTTTTTGATGGTATACAAACAGCAGTGCTAGCAACCATTTGCGAGTCCTTCATTTTTAAGTGCATCAGCAGCATTATCAAAACTGTTTCCCAGTCCATTCTATTTGAATGGGCTAAATAAAAAAAACGTTCAAAAACACTTTGTGATTTCTACAATTTTCAGAAAGTTAATGACGTTCTACTACTAAACATACTCATACAATGGGCACCCTCTACCGCTAATATCTCAGGGACCCAAGTACTAAAACTCCAGGAGTCTGTCCACTAATGCTATTGGTTCAATTTTTACAGCATAAATTGTACATGGCAAAAAGATCATATTTTTTGGTTTAAATGGGCTTAAAATGTCTTAAGGTACACTTAATAAGTTAATATACTTCAATAAATAAGTTCAAAAAAGAATATTTCACGTTTCTCGTTTAAGAAAAAAATGTTTTAGAAGTATATTTTATTTTTCAAGGCAAAATTGAATTTTGGTACACCTGTGGTTTCACACTTTTAATATCATAATCAAATTACGCACGGTCACAAATCTAACCGCTCTTGGCCACAGAATTTTGTTTTCTAAACAATTTATAATTAACAAGTCGTTGCAAAATTTGTTAAAAATACAAACAACAGTGGGTGGGTATGTACAATGTAAAAATACCCAGTGATTCTTAAAAAAACATAAAATTATTGTCGTAAATGCCTAACTTTTTGAATGAAAGCCATTAAACTCAATTATATTGCGTCACATGTATATTGTATCGTGGCGGGACCGCCGACACAGACTTTTGTAGTGCTAGGTACGTCCACAAACAAAACTTTGAATAATTGTTGGCAAGATCGGTTAGCCATTATAGATTCGTACATATACAGCTAACACAAAAGAGTCAGGAAAGTTAATAGCTTAATCTGGTCAGGAAACTCATTGAAAAGTCAGAGTCCATGTATGTAAATCAGGAGAAATTTTACTTTTCAGGACATAAAATGCACAAATAGAAAATCTTTGAAAAATTTTCGCTTTGACTTTAACATGCAAAAATAGTGAAACTAAATTTTGAAATAAAAAAAATTATAAACAGACCCCCCTTAACTAAGTAAAGTTCCCGAAAACTTAAAAATCTGTAAAAAAGTTTTATGGAAAATTAACAAATACTCAAAATACACGTTGCAAGTTGCAAATTAATCTTCTGCTCGCAAAAGCAGTCATAACTTGCACAATATTAAGGTCATACTAAAAACTAAATATTAATTTATTTCTATTTAAACGAACAACAGTGGTGTTCTCAGAATTTGATGTTTTATTAGCTGTTATTTGCTTTTTGTAAAATACTAAAAAATTGCAAAATACTAAACAATGAGAAATATATAATATTCTAATAACACCGTGTTGTTTGTTTAAATAAAAATAAAATAATAGTTTGGTTTTTTAAATAGCCTCAATATTGCGCAAGAGTAGGAATGTGCTCGGATGTGAATCCGCGGATGCAGATATTTGGAAACAAAGATCCGCGAATGTGTATGTTTGCTAATGCAATCTTACAATATTGTTTTTAGTTCTGGGCGCTGTTTCATAAAAGTTCCCAACATGCTGTTTTTTTGTTGAAGTCCATTTCTTTTTTGTAGAAAGCTACAAAGAAATGAAAATGCAATAGACTTTTGGAAAAACTTATAAAAAACCAAAAATTTGCATAAATATTAATTGCAAAAATCCCTATGCTTTATCATAGGATTTCATTTCTTTGTAAATATTTACAAAAAATCAAATGTTAGTAACATTTATGAAACAGCGCACTGGAGTGCATTTTATCCATATCGTTTTATAATTTTGAAAGAAAAAGAGTACAAAAATGCTGATTTAAGTTAAAAGCGTTTTTATGGCATTTTTGAGCTCTTTCTAGCTAAAAAACTCGTTTAGATAGCAAATCTTTGGTTTAGAGAAGGTTAGTTATAAAAAAATTAGGTATCAGCTAATCTAACAAGTAAAAATAAGCAATATACACATCCGCGGACGAGAATGTCAAAAATAGTGCGGATGTTGGCTACATCCCCACACAAGAGCACAAGTTATGACTACTTTTGCGAACAAAAGATTAATTTCAACATGTGTTTTAGGTTGTTAGTTTTTCTATAAAAATTTCTTAGGTTTTTTAATTTTCATGTACCGGTTTAAAAAACGCGCAGCTAACTTAAAAATTTTTTGAGACTCAGGACATATATAATTTATTGATTTTTGCGTCTATAAGGAAAATTCAAGAAACAGAACATAAAGTTAAAATTAAATTTACCTTCTTATGGTTAGCTAAAAAAACGGAGCTTTTGACCTTTTGTACTTGGTATACGGTACCTGGGCATACACCCTTTAAAACGAACATCTAAGAATACAAGTCACCGAAGGGGGGCCCCCCACCCCACCCCCCCCACACACAAAAAAAAAAAAAAAAAAATAAAAAAACCAAAAAAAAAAAAAAACACCAACCCTTCACACAAAACGCCCCCCCACCACCCCCCCACCCCACCCCACCCCCCCCCCCTTTACCGCCTCACGAAAAATCGTAGTATATAAAAAGTCAGGATGCACCTGCCGCTTTTAAGTGTTTAGAAGATGATCTTCTAAACGTTTTTTGACTATTTTGTCTCCTTTTGATAATATTTTGGTTTGTTGTGTTCTCCATATTATTATCATAATTCCTTTGATGTAGTTTTACTACACCGACCAGCCCCCCCCAAAAAAAACAAAAACAAAAAAACTAAAAAAAAAAAAAAAAAACCCCCCCCCCCACAATGATACATTAGCTTATTTTTTGTGTTTGGAGATGAGATGTTCAACACACAAATGCATACGCAAACAGGAATATTATATCTATTTACATATAGATAATTATGGAGTTCGTAGCTAATTGTGTCTTATAAAACATCAAAAACGAGTAAAAATCACAGATTTATTTTAATTGCACAAAACAAAAATATTACGTAAAATTAGAATAAAAACAGTTGTCACAAAAAATAAAATTTAAGCAGTTTAAAACAAAGCGTAATTTTAAATTAGGTTACTTAAAGCTTATTTAACTTCGAAATCAATAAGACTTTTCTATAAAACTATAAGCTTCGGAGGGTGGGTACTTAAAAAAATCACCGCAGGAGAAATTTAGCCGGCCCCACGGAAAAAAACACCAAAGAGAAAAAAAAAAAAAAAACCCACCCACACCACACAAAAAGAAACCCACGGAAAAACAATAGTTACTTTTAAAACTTTAGTTAAAGTTGACTCATTTCATATCACGTTTATATGGGCACGGTTTGGAACCCAAATTAAACAAGTTAATCCAGACAGACGGCAAAACAAAAGCGGTAACTCATTAACACTAAGGTTTTTTTTTAACAATAAAAATTTATAAAATAAAATTTAAGGCTGTTACAATACAAAGAATTTGAGATTTGATTTGTTGAACACTGCTAACCACTACAAACAATCCACAAACTAATTAAATTCATATAACTAAGAACTGACATCTATTTGTATCCGTCGCATTTGTGGCCGTATCAATAAGTATCAAAAACACTTTTATATTAACACAAACTTAAGAAAATCCACATTAATAATAACTTAATTAACTATTTTTTTTTTTACAAAACAATAATTAAATGAAAATGTTAAATTCTTATGCTGTTTTACAAGCGTTTTAAAATCCATGCAGCAAATCATTAGACAGGCTATTGAAACATACATGGGCACGGGGGATTATTGGGGGGTTAACCTCCCCTCCAAATTCTGAGATGGGGAGTTTAACCCCCTTCCACTTAGAAGTGGAAGGGAGAAAAGGTTAACCCCCCACAATCTTGGAAGAATGAAGAAAAAAGTCTTTAAAATCACTTCTAACTGCGTTCAAACTAAAGTTTTGAGGTCAAAATGAACGTTTTAAGCAATAAAAAGCTCAAAAATGCAATAAAAAGGACTTTTTGACTTAAAATTAACTCTTTTTTTTACCTATTTCCCTTCAAAATTGAAAAACAATATGGGTAAAATACACTCGACTCTAAAAAAACGATATGGGTAAAATGCGTTTCTCGGATTTTAACCCCCCTATTTTGGGGTTTAACTCCTCCACTCCGGACCAACTTGCCCATATATGTATTGAAGTAGTTCATTACAGCAACCCACAGTTTAGAAAGCAAGGAAGAAAGATGTACGTGCACAGTAGAATACATAATTAAAAAATTTAAACTTTGTAAATAGCGACTGAAAGTTTTTTCTTTTGCTTTATGGAATCCAAAATCCACTCTTTTTTCACACGTAGACAATTTTCTGGTAGATTTTCAACCTGTAACAATTATTATTTAAATTAAGGGATTGAAAAAATAGGCACAATATGATTTTGAAACACTGTTAAAATACAATATCAAAAATTTAACTAATAAATATCTGATCGGATTACCATTAAATTTTAACAACCTTTTTACTTTTAATGCATTTTGTAACACGACGAATGCCAACTAAATTTTAGTTAGCATAAAGCTCCCTTCCCTAATGGAATAGCGCTGCTTATTTTTTTCAAGAATAGGATAGGTAATTTATTTTCAAACATGATCAAGCAAAATTAACATAAGAGCAGGATACAACATTATTCACATCTCTTTTCGAATCTTTTCAAACTCTTCTTAGTAATAAACACAAGCGCAAATTCGCAAATATTTCGACAAATAAATTAGCAACACAATTTCGTCGTCAGCGCAGCAAATTGAGTCGCAGTCATTTTAAATTACACATGACTGACTCATTCTATTAAGTCTAGGAAGATGTTTGGAGTTAAAAATAAGTCACAGTCGAATATATTTTAAACGCATTGCGGTTCATTCTACAGTAGTAACAACTATTTATTATTTTCATAGTATGAAAAAAAGTAAGGAAAACAAACAAACAAACAAGCAAGCAAACAAACCAACCGTTTCGTCCTTTTCCAGTATACAGTGCGTGGGTGGATCCGCGAGAGGATCGTCGACGGTATCTCCGTCGTAGAAACAGACGTATCGGCTAAGAGTACGACCGTCCGTCAGCTTTTTTGACATGTACGCCTTTACGCCAGTGAATATATTATTATCTTCTATCTTCTCGGACTAAAATGTAACATTATATAGTTTTGCACAAAACATAATAAAAGTACGAGAAAAAAACTTGAGTGATCCGGTATAGTAATAACTTAATGATAAAAAAATTGATTCTTTATAAAATTAAACTCTAAAATCAAAATTTTTTAAATTGAATTTTTTTCTTTTGTTTTTACTTTAATTTTTTAAAGAAAACTCAGTAAAGTCATTTATATTTGGAGATATATTCCATTTATAAAACTTGATCGTATTCAAACCTATATTAAAATTAAAATCGACAGTTAAAATTTTTCAGACCTCGCTTTTAAATCAAAACTCTTTATCTCACTTTAGCTTTTAAAAACCCTATACGGGCTTGAAATCAATAGTTATTTCCTTTATAAATATCTCCATAAATTTTTCGGCCGTGGGACCAGCTGGGGACAACAAAAAGAAACAATAGTAGTGGTCTCTTACAAAGCTATAGGGCGACCCATCCTCAACTATGGAACACCAATATGGTCACCAAACCTCTCTATATCCCATTATCAAAAACTCCAATCAACACAAAACTCAGCCCTCAGGATAGCAAGTGGTTGCCACAAAATGGCTTCACTAGATCATCTCTATCAAGAAACTAAAGTACTACCAATCAAAAACCCCACACATCTCTTCTCCTTGCAACACAATTTCTTGCCAAGACTATGCAACAGACTCACCTATCCAACAAAATCACAGCAAACACATTCAGGCCAAGAGAAATGAAACACACCCTCCAATCATACATGGGCAAGTTGTTTCTTTCTTCCTTGCTTTCTACACTGAGGATTGCTGTAATGAACTACTTCAATACATACATGGGCAAGTTGGTCCGGAGTGGGGGGTTAAACCCCAAATTAGGGGGGGAGGTTAAAATCCAAGAAACGCAAAATACCTACATCGTTTTTTTCTGGAGTGCATTTTACCCATATCGTTTTTCAATTGTGAAGGAAAATTAGGTAAAAACGCTAATTTTAGGTCAAAAAGCCCTTTTTATAGCTTTTTTTGAGCTTTTTATTGCTTAAAACATTCATTTTGACCTCACAACTTAGGTTTGAAGGCAGTTAGAAGTCATTTTAAAGACTTTTTTTTCATTTTTCCAAAATTTGGGGGGTTAACCTCTTCTCCTACCCACTTCTGAGTAGGGGAGGGGTTAAACACCCCTTCTCAGAATTTGGGAGGGGGTTAATCCCCCTGTGCCCATGTATGTCTCCAATCAAAATATGGTCCAATAGCAGAAAATTTCTTCAACCAAACTCTCACTGAAAAAGCTCTCCATACTAACATTTACACCTATTTCATAAAAGAATCTCTATCTTAACTCCAACCCAATCCTCTACTAAAAAGCAAACTCTATGAAATACACCAAAGTGAAAAACACCTTCCAAAAAAATCAAGAACACTCCTGTCACAACTAAGATCCGGATTTTTTCATCATCTAAATTCATACAAACCTATAATAAACTCTCTAATCAAAAATATATGCCCAAAATGTAACCAGAAACCTCATGATGTTCACCACCTTTTCAACTGCACCAAAAACCTACCACATTAAAAGGAGAAGACCTATGGCTTCAACCCGCAAAGGCAGCAGCATTTCTGGAGGAAATCACTGAAACTGGCTATGCAATCAAAAAAAAAACCATAGATGAACACGGTCAAAAAGCTATGGGTGGTGTTTACCCCGGGTAAATGACATTTCAAAATCTAGGGGGTTCTAGGGGGGTCGAAACCCGCCTAGCTTTCTAGAGGGGTCGACCCAGGTTGGAAGATTTTGAAACCTAGAGGGGGGTCAGGTAGGGTCCAATTTCCGAAGCAAAATACTTTTACACAATTAAAGGTTTAATAATAGTTTTTTTATAAGATAATACTACATTTTATTAAATAAAAAGCGATATTCAGGTATAAAAAAGGTGTAAAAACATGAATTTGTTAAAAATTCACGTTTTGGAAAAAAATGTAGTATAAAAAAGTACTTAAAATTTTTTTGAGAGGGGAGAGGGGGTCAGATTTCAAAATCTAGAGGGGGGTCATTTGTGGGGAGGGGAGGGGGCTGGATTTTTTTCAGGGAGGACCCCACCCTACCCTTCTTGTTTATCTATGCGTTGCACCCTAAGCTTAAGCTAATAATACCTCACTCAAACAAACAAACAAAGCAAACAACTTGTGCACGGTCTTGAAATGACCCCCCCAATATTAGTGGATGTGCCTCCCGTTTTCCCCCTCCGCCCAAAAATGAAAAAGTACCCAAAAATTATGGCACCATTTTTAACCTCTTATGACGCCATCATCGTGACATTTTAGTAGTTTTTAGCCTATTTCAATGCATTTTAAGCCATTTTAGAGCTATTACTTACTTAAATTTTGCCTTTTTTGTCGTTTTCTCCCCTGCTCGCTCCCCCTCTGCCGTTTCAAAACAATTGCTCCCTTGTGCCCCCCAATAAAATCACCGGGGTGAGGCACTGCACAGGTCTGCCCCACTTATTTTCATTAAATCAATATTTAAAACTATTTTGTTATAAGTTTCTAATAAATTTAATTTGATTATCTAAAACCAACAGCTCACCTCCTCTGTGGGATGATAGAAGCGTTTTTTATGTTCCCGATTCTTTTGATAACACTTGGCGCCGTATTTGCACGCTTCTTTCTTTGGAGTTTTGCTAGGCGGAGGGGAAGTGGAAGATCTTCTCTTTTCGCTGGAGCTGGCAGCACTAACTGGCGATTGTGCTTTTCGTTTTCCTGGAAATTTTTGCCATTTAAGATAATAATTATAGATTCACCGGTCATCAGTGGCGTGCCCAGGGGGGGGCGGGGGGGGGGCGGCCGCTTCCCCCCCCCGAAATCCGGCGAAGCCGGATTTTTTTGTAAGGGGGGACCCTTACGTTTTTTGAATTTTGGGAGAGAAAATTTTTTTTTTAAATATTAACACAGAAACTTTTCTGATGCCTTCCAAAAGCATATTAATAGTCAAAAAACCAAATTTTCCCCGCTTCGCGGGTAGTTTATATTGACAATTTATCTCAGTTTTTCAATTTCAAATCGATTTTGCCGCTTAATAGTTAAGGCATACATGTTAAATAAAACTACTATAAAAACTATTAACCTTTTATTAACGTTTTAAACACATGTTTTAAATGGATAGGAATAAAAAAACCTTAAATTTTGTTTTAATTATCATCTGGAATTAAAATTTCTAGTGTATTTTAGTGCCTTAAATTAAAAATTTTCTCCCCGGGGGGCATTCTGCCCCCCAGACCCCCTGACAAGGGGCTCTGCCCTTTGACCCCGCTGGAGGCTCTCGCCCCCCAGACCCCCCTTCTGGGTTAGTATATACCCCCCCCCGAAATGAAATCCTGGGCACGCCACTGCCGGTCATTATTTAATGGCAGCCTGAGCGGTGCAAGTAACTGAAAAATCGCAATGAAAACAATTTTATGAATTTACAGACCTATGGACTGCCCCTCCATGGTTTTATTGAGGGGTGAAATAAGCAATTCCAAAACGAGGGGATGATGGCGTCATAATAGGTCAAAAATGGCGCTATAATTTTTGCTTACTTTTTTATTTTTAGGGGGGGGGGGCAATAAAACGGGGGGCACAACCACTAATATTTGGGGGACATTTCCAAACCGCGCAAAGGTCTGAATTTATAATAAATTTAACAAAAATTTATTTAGCAAACTATTGAAAATAATAGTTATAAACTGTTATAATAAGGCAAAATGGGTTTGTTTTGAGTGTCTTTTAAACAACCCTTTTATTGTTATTTAGAAAATTGTATCTGTTTAACCTAGCTGTAGTTTTTCTACAGTATAATACAAAAATCTTTGGTATTTGGCCATTCCCTTAAATTTTGTTAATTATTTTATAACAAGTCGCTGAGGCGACAACTACTTTGTATAGTAATGTTTGTGTAAATATATATCTAAAAATGGTGTTAACCAATAAATATAAGCACAACAACTTACCAACCAAATAAACTTTTTTAAAAAATTAAAAAAATAAAACTTTTCCTCTACATGCTACTATGCAGGAATGTAACCAGAGGGGGGGAGGGCGGCCGCCCCTCCCATCCCCCGACACGGTCGGACAGGGGGCAAAATAAGGATAGTTGTTGGGTGGGGGGGGGCGGCCCTCCCGAAATGATCGCCAGATAGTAAAGTTTGGGGGTTTTCAGAGGCTAAAAATTCAAAATTTTCTAGCGCCTCGCTAATCGCTCGGCGCCAAACTATAAAATAATTTTAGTACCACAATTGACCTCAGGAAACCAAAAATTTCTTCCGCTTCGCTTTGCTCAGCGGTCACTTTCTATAGTATTCCTACATATACCTCGCTATTTATCTTGCCTAATGCTAATGTTATTTCAAAGTTAGTACAATATTTTTATAAGTAATAAATACTACACCGGAACCAAAGCAAACAATCATATTGGTTGATTTATGTACTTCCCCCCTCCTAATTTTTCAGCCGCCTATAGCATTGGCTCGGATTTTTTTTATATAGGTAGGCAAGGGCGTAGCCAGGGGGGTTATGGGGGTTGCAACCCCCCCCCCTTTTGGGCTGGCTGAGGTAAAAATTTGGGGGTCCTAAGAGAACAAATTTTAAAAAATTTTCTCGCGCTTCGCTCCGCTCAGCGCTCGACACTTATATACCTTTCTGCAACTTTCAAGTGGTTTTTAATTAATTTCAAAGACAATTTTAAAAATTTTTTCGTGCTGTCGTACGATTTTTAATGTCATGCCTTTTTAAACCTAAAATTTTTGAAGTTTAATTTAAAACAACCAATGCAAATAACAGCAAAAAGAATCACTTAGCGCGAAGCGCAAAAAATTTTTACCCTTTTTAATGTCTTTTTTATGGTATTTTGAAAATTTGGAGTACAACCCCCTACAACCCCCCTTTTGAAAAATTTGTATGGAGTACAACCCCCTTTCCAAAATCCTGGCTACGCCCCTGTAGGTAGGTATTCTAAAAAACATAAAGTCGAGATGCTGTTCATGTGCTTTGGTTTACAATGTAGGTGTCGCCAATGGGTCTGAAAGATCTCTAAATTCATTTTTTGTGAAATTCAGGCTCTGTCAATGTGTGCTAATGCAAATTTTAACTAAGAAAACATGTTTTTACCACTAAAAACATTAGATAACGTTATTAAGCCAAAAACAGTGTATTATACAACTTTGTCTCTGTTTATCCCTGCTTTTTTAACGTTTTCAAAAATTAAAGGGGCTCCGCCCCCACGAAATTATGAGGGGAAGGGCGGAGCCCCCCTCTGAAATTTTTTTTGTACTACAATCCGCTCCCCCAAAATGAAACCCTGGATTTGTCCCTGCTACTGTAGTATTATTATACATTATTTTGTGGGTGTTATGTTACCATGTATGCATTATTTTTGGTGATTTGGTTCAAAAATGCACCCTAGAAAAAATGCACCCGCGAAAAAAGGGCCCGATTAGTGTAAAATCGCCAAAAAACTATGAAAAAACGCACCCGCCTATGAAAAAAGTGCCTCATGACGGGAAAAGTCAAAAGGAAAGAACGCACCTTAGAAAAAATGCACCTGCAAAAAAGGACCCCACTAGTGTAAAAACGCTGAGAAATTATGAAAAAACGCACCCGCCTATGAAAAAAGGGCCCCACAATTAGAAACTGTTTTTTTGTTATGTAAACAGGTAATCTGCGAAAAAAAAGCATGTGCATGGGAAAATTTTTTGATGAAGCGGTGATAATTCAAAAAAAGTACGAACACTATAAACAGCTAGTTGAAAGTATCAAATGTTAGTAGTATGAAATGAAAACATTTTTTAAGAATGAATAGCTTGTGCAACTAAAAAATTTATAATATTCATGTAACAGAAATAAAAGGTAAAAGAAAACAAGTGAATTAAAATTAATATGTAACATTACATTTTTTAAAATATAGCAGAATAAACTTGTAAATGTTTTGTAAACACAAATAAAAAAATTGAAACTGCAAGTCATAGGTTTACGGTTAAAATAAGAAAGAACATATTTTAATAGTTTGCCATTAATCTTCTTGGTCAATATCTTCGCGGATTTATAGTTATTATAAGATTGAAAAAAATTTTAAACGGCAACGGTCACGCAGAAAATCAAAAATATTTTTTCTATTTTTTATAAAGACATTACGGTAATAAGTTAGTTTCTAGGTTTATAAAAAAATTTTTCTCATATTTTTAAGCTATACCAATACGGTCCAATGTATTTGATTAAAACATCTTTAAAAATTTTTTTAAAGTGATTTCAAAATGGTTTAAGATTACTCTACTTACCTCCTGAATAAGTTGAATTTGTAAGTTATAGTGTTTATATAAAAAAGTCAAAAAATCTTTAAATCTTCATTTTGGTCACAAACATACTGAAAAAAGCTTTTTATTTTTTCTATTTTAACGATTCAAAACACTTTGGGAATAAAACTGATTTGTACACGTTTTCGAAAATTCATCTCTTATTTGAAGGTTTATTTTTAAGTTTAAACTTTCTAAACTCTCGCTTGAATTATTTTAAAAACGTTTAAAACATTTTTAAAAAACTTAAAATAATCTCGAATTATCGTTTTATTTATTTTAAATTATTTAGTAGTAAAAATAGGAAATTTGATAATAGTACTGTTTTATAACAATAGCAACAATAGCGGCGGCGGCTACATTTATGTTAAAATATATTTAGTATAGTAGGATGTACCTTGTGAATATAAACAAAATATAACAATAAATTTTGTTTGTGAGAATGAGTATGATTTTTACACGTTTCCAGAGAATTTTTCTTTTATTTTTTATTAATATATTTTTGATAGGAAATTAGTTTAAACCCCCGTATGTTCATTTAAAAATGTTATAAAAGCTCTTAAAAATTGGGAACAAATAAAAACAATTGCGGAATGTGCTTCGTAATTGCCAAAAAGGTTAAAAAGATAAAAAATTGTTACTTGGGGTGGTTTAAAAAAATAAGGTGATCACAAGAATACTTAGTAGCAGCACTCATAAAGCGCGATTAACCAAAGATTAAGCAACGATAGTTGATTGGCTTTTGCATTGGCTCACATAATATAATATAAATTGATAAAAGACTCAATTCCTTTATATAATGATTAATAATGTACAATAAACTTATAACATAATCAAACATACAGAGGAATTAAATTTTCATCAATTTAAATTAATAATGTGAACCAATGCAAAATCAAAATAAAATTCATCTTTTTTAATTTTATTTTTTTTATTTCGAAATTAAAAATTAACAATATCATGTATTTAACTTTTTTCAAATATTCTTAAAATTTGAGAATTATTTATATAAAAATACTTTAGTTAAAACAGTATGTATAATTTTAAAGTCATAAAACATGACAAAAAGTCCAAAAACTATGTTTAAAGTCAGTTTTTATCAGCCTTTTAATCTGATTCTCTCCTTGTCCATGAAAAAAAGATGTCCATACTCAATCTTTGGTTAATCCTTGGTTAATCCTTGGTTAATCGAGCTTTATGAGTGCGGCTACAGATAATTATTTCAACCACAAAAATGGCAAAATAATTTTTTCATTTTTAAAAACATTAGAAGGATAAATTTTGTTTCCACACTATTTTACAAAAAAAATTGTATAAAATCTACGTATGTATGTATCTGATTTTTTTCTGCTAAACAATATAAATCGTCTATTTACTTTATTATAATTTTTCGTATTAATTTATTAACTGATAAGTTCAAAATAAGTTACATTAACTCTGAAATTTAATAACTTGGATTAGATTTGTTCTTATATTGTTATGTTTTCTTGCTTTTATCAATAAAGTTGTTAAAAGTAAAAATCACATTTTATTTTTAGAAAAATCCTCAAATATAGACTAGCAGAGGACGTAAGTATTGCCAATAACTATAATTAATGGATTTTGCATTATGAATATAAAAAACCATAAATAACCAATTATAACAAAAAATCGAGCAAATAATAGTGTTGTTAAACTATTTTTTTGCTTCATTTTATTTTTCTGATTTGTTTTAGATTTGTTGTATTGTCTCTTGGTTTAAAAGCTTTTAATTAACCACTTATATAAAAACAAAAAAATACATTCGATAGATTTACATAATAACATAATATTTAAAAAAACTAAAAAAACATACATTTATGTGGATAAAATTTTGCTCGATAGGTGCTGTTTTTCATAAGACGCTAGCTCCTAGTGTGTTGATAACGCTCTGTTTACAAAATAAAAAAACAGTTTCCGACAATGGGGCCCTTTTTTCGTAGTGAGGTGAGTTTTTTCACAGTTTCTCAGCGTTTTTACACCAGTGGGCCCTTTTTTCGCAGGTGCATTTTTTCTAGGGGGCGTTCTTTCCTTTTGATTTTTCCCGCGATGGGGCCCTTTTTTCATAGGCGGGTGCGTTTTTTCATAGTTATAGTAGTCGGGCCCCTTTTTTGCGGGTGCATTTCAACTAGGGTGCTTTTTTTCCCATTCCTATTTTTAGTTGCCACATCTTTTACGCTGGTAGACAGAGTTGGAAGACAGATCACAGTAAACTGTGTCATGTAATGGGCGTTGTGGAGCGATCTGTCGCTAACATTGTTTCCATCTGAGTTTTATAGAGCAAAACGTGTTACCACTTTATTCTACAAATCTCATGACAAAAGCTAGTGTTAACGTTGTCCGCCAGGCACCACAAGGAGGAACTCCACACATAGATGAACAGAGGGCGGGGGGGGGGTGGTAGGGTGGGGTCCACCCCCATAGCCTCGAAATTTTGGGGGCCCCTTCCCTACCCTCAAATTTTCGAATTTTTTACCTTTGACACGTCTCTAGATTTTGAAATCTGACCCCCCCTTTCCCCTCTCGAGAAAATTATAGGTACTTCTTTGATACTAAATTTTCTTCCAAAAACGTAAATTTTTAACACAAATTCATGTTTTTACACCCTTTTTATACCTAAATATCGCTTTTTGTTCAATAAAATGTAGTATTATCTTATAAAAAACTATTATTAAACATTTAATGGTTTAAAAGTATTTTGTTTCGGAAATTGGACCCCACCTGACCCCCCTTTAGGTTTCAAAATCTTCCACCCCGGGTCGACCCCCCTAGAAAGCTAGGGGAGTTCGACCCCCCTAGAAAGCTAGGGGAGTTCAACCCTCCCAGATTTTGAAATGTCATTTACCCGGGGTAAACATCCCGCCTAGCTTTTTGACCGTGTTCATCTATGACTCCACACCACCCGGCAACGGCAATACAAACAATCATTAATATTTCTAGCTTTTTAGCTTAATAATCATGAAAATACTTTTTTAATACCGACAAAAAAAGATCACCTGCCACCGGCATCGCTACTTCAAACCTGGTTACCAGTGCACATTTTTATATAAACATTTTAGAAAAAAAATCTTTAGTTTTTTATTCTAAACATAAAAAAATCTATAAAAGCAATCAACTATCCACAGGTTTTTTCAAGGGGCATACATAATTTTGAAATTAAAATCTTGCTTGATTTCTACTTTAATAATTATGCGGCGTAAATATTGAAATTACAAAATAATAATCTTAGAACGGCAAAAATGAAACAAAAGAAAAAGGAAAAACTATTAACGCAAGAAAGAAAGCCGACTGAAGCAAAAAATCTACTCGTTAAGCTTTGTTATAAAAAATCATTTGAGACAAAACAAGTCTGTTATAATAATCTCCTAGGAGAAAACCCTTTCACTGTTACCTACCTGGAGTTATTTTTTCAGGTTTTAACTTTGTCATTTCTAATTGTTCATCTGTTGGCTCCCATTTGTTTAGTTTTTGATTTAGCGAATGTTCTTTGGTAATTTTTAAAGCCTCGTCAATAGCTAAACATTACAATAATATTATATTATTAAAGGAAATGTTAGTTTTAATAATAGTTTAATGACCAACCAGTCAGTGTTGTTGTTTAAACGATAACACGTTTATGTACGTGTAACATGTTTGATGACTGAACTGACAAGTAGAATGATAAACGACAACTATTTTTTTAGAAAAAAAGTTTGCTCAAAATGATTGAGACAGGGTAAAATTATTAGGTTAGCTTAGGTTATACTTTATCAACGGTACAGTTAATTTATATAAAATTTTAATACTATATAAAATTTAATAATAGTTATACATAAATATAATTATCGTCTGCACCAAACCGCACCATTAGCCAGACCTGTGCAGGGTCTGGAAATGCCCCCCGTTTTATTGAAGGATTTCCCCCCCCCGTTTTATTGCCCCCCTCCCCGCCAAAAAATAAAAAAGTACCCTAAAATTATGACGCCATTTTTGACATATGATGACGCCATCAATGTGAATTTTTTGCAGTTTTTAGCCAATTTCAATGTATTTTAAGCCATTTTAGACCTATTTTTACCTTATTTTCACTTTTTTGGTCCTATTTTTCCCTTCTCCTCTTTTTTTCTTTCTCTCCCCGTGCCCCCTCCCCGATTTGGAATTGCCCCCCCCAATAAAACCTCGGGAGGGGGGGGGGGGGTGCAGAGCACAGGTCTGGATATATGCTCACCTCAAAAAGTTTTTAGTCTCAGTCATAGGTGAGCAGCCTCCCAGAGTTTTTATAGCACCCTCTGCCTACTAATAGTCTCAGTCATTTTTGAACAGGCTTTAATTAAATGCTATCACTAAAAGACTGTTCATGTCTGTTTTTTAGTTGATTGGAAAAGTCGAGAAAGTAAAATTTGCCTTTGCTAGCCAGCTTTCTTTTCGTCAGTGACGATGAAGGTTTATCACCGTCATCATCATCCTCAATTTTAACCAGATTTCCTAGGTTCGTTTTTCTTTTCTTTGGTGAAGGTTTATATTCATCGTCATTTTCATCCCGATTTACCAAGTCCGTTTTTCTTTTCTTTGGTGAATGTTCATCAACATCGCCATCTACATCTTCATCAATTTCATCCCGATCTCCCAGATCCATTTTCTCTTTGGAATTTGCAAAAAGCGTCTGCAATAAAACAGTTTTAATCGTTCTCGTGGAATTAAGTTAAGAAAGCGCATGATACTAGCGCAAACTCTCGCTTTGTTTATTAGGTCAGGGTGATTTTTTAGGTGCACAAAATTATCTGCATCTGACAAACACACACTTTAGAGTTTATGTAAAAGTCAGTCACAAAAACGGGTTAAAGTTTTTTCTTTCACAGAAAAAAATAACAAAACAAACCAGTTTTTAACTCTTTCAAACAGGCGGCTTATAATACTGCTAAAAATGAAATTAGCCGAAACCCACGAATTGATTTTAATCCATCGGCAGTTATGCTAAAAAAACACAAACAAATAAATTAGCCCAGCCAAAACAACTTGCTTTCAGCAACGCAGTACAAAAATTACATTTTAATAATGCCTCTAAATCTCATAGTGGCATACACGCGAACAGACAAACCAGCCGACTTACTTTCAGCTCCTCCAGATTGGTGGCTCCTTCCCAATCCTTGTCGTCTCTGATTTTTGTGACGCGGGGAAAGCGGATGCTGATCCCGCCCGCCGTGTGATTGTCCGATTTCGAAAACTCCGCTCCGGTTATTTCCCATACCGGCGCAGTTCTAAACCCGTACATCATACATCATAACGTTTAAAAAGTGCGTTGTTGTTGTTGCATTACCTAAAACTTATCTCCCCCTATGCAGATTATACAAAGGGCAGGCGCTAAGACAAGCCAGGAGGGGCGAAAAAATTTCACCCCTATGGTTGAGACCTCTTCGTCCAACATTGATAACGATGTTGGCAACCTTTACCGC
>JASAMX010026176.1:47500-66732 GCA_030248175.1 Microlaimidae sp. YZB2_3
ATTAGGAGCAGCAGAATCACCGACACTTTTGGTCGTAGAACTCCACTATATTGTGACTGATGCACCAAATTTTTGACGATAAAATTATTACATTGTATTGTTTTAGATACTTTCGTTTATTTGTTATTATTTTGTCTGTTTATTTTAAACCAAAAGCCTTTTCGGCCATAGGAAAACAAATTTACAATAAATTAACTAATTTTATAATTGTGGAAGAACCGTGAATTGACACAAAATCACATGTTTTGCTTGATGGGAGTATTAAAAAAACAATAATAAACAATGTAAGCAGGGTAAAATGTAAACAATAATAAACAACGTAAGCTTAATTTTTGAAAACGTTAAAAAAGCAGGGATAAACGTAAAAAAGCTGTATAATACACTGTTTTTGGCCTAATAACCTTTTTATCTAATGTTTTTAGCGGTAAAAACATGTTTTCTTAGTTAAAAATTACATTAGCACACATTGGCAGAGCCTGGATTTCACAAAAAAGGAATTTAGAGACCTTTCAGACCCCTTGGCTACACCCACATTGTAAACCAAAGCACAGGAGCACAATCTCGACTCCATGTTTTTTAGGGTACCTACTATCTATATGAAAAAAATCCGAGCCAATGCTATAGGCGGCTAGAAAATTTAGGAGGAGGGAGATACATAAATCAATCAATATGATTGTTTGTTTTGCTTGCTGTGTAGTACTTATTACTTATAAAAAATATTGTACTAACTTTGAAATAACATTAGCATTAGGCAAGATAAATAGCGAGATATATGTATGTATACTATAGAAAGTGACTGCTGAGCAAAACGAAGCGGGAAAAAATTTTGGTTTTTGAGGGTTAATTGGAGCACTAAAATTATTTTATAGTTTGGCGTCGAGCGATTAGCGAGGCGCTAGAAAATTTTAAATTTTTAGCTTCTGAAAACCCCCAGATTTTATCATCTGGCGACCCTTCCGGGGGAAGGCGGCCGCCCGCCCCCCTGCCCAACCATTATCCTTATTTTTCCCCCTGTCCGACCGTTTCGGGGGGGGGGGGGGGGGGCGGGGGGCGGCCGCCCCCCCCCCCGCCACCCCCTGGTTACGTCCCTGAATGTAAGTAATTAAATAACACTGTGCTCTGTGTACAAGACAATAGACTCCGTGATTTTTATGTTATTTTATAATAAATTAATATTCAAAATTTTTTCTAATATTCGTAAGAAAATTAAATCAAAGCCATTTAAACAGAGAAACATTTCTAGTTTCTAACATTTTTGTTACAAAGTGTTGATGCTACAACAAAACTCGAGGTTATCTTATCTCCCCTACGCAAATCATGCAATCGGCAGGTTTTAGGAGACAGGCCTGGCGAGAGCAATTTACTAACCAATTTAAAAATAAACAAAGCATTATACATACCTATCCAACAAACTTTTTCCTTTGTAAAGTAAACAGTCGAAAACAAAAAGGCAAACGTTGGCGTCTGCAAAAGCTTGTTTCTTATGAACACCTAAGGTTCCAAATGGCAGTGGTTTGCCTAAAATACAGGTTCTTATTGTCAATAAGCTAATTTTAGGGCTTTTTTTTCAGGAAAGAGCATTATTTTCTACAAATTTTGCGAAAGTACGGAATAAACCCTGTTCTAAGTTTAAAAAAGGGTGTGTAAAAACTTTTATGAATCTAACTATAGATTGGTCGGATTTATGATATAAAAAACGAGACAAATTGACAACTGCAGATTTCTTTTGTGTTTTGTAATAAAATTACAAAAAAAAAACTAGAGGATTTTTTGAAAGAAATTTTTAGTTAAAAGACAAACGAGCATGGAGGGCAAATCTAGGGCGACCCGAGCGGGGTCGGCTACTCTGAGTAAATGGCCCTAATGGCCATTAAGTTTGTGACGGTTGGTTGTTAAGTTAACAATTACTTAAATTTAATAGCTTAAACTAAAATAATTTTGAACTTAATCAAAATATATAATAATACTACCTGTTTTTGTATTCATTAAAAGCACTTCTGCGTCTAATATTAAATCCCCACCACCCGGAAACGCCTGTGGAATGTAGTCTTTTACGTTTTGAACCTAAAATAATAAAATAAATATTGCCGTGTTATAGTATAATGCAGTTAAACTTAAAGTATTTAGAAGACTGGGGTTTAAAAACTATTCTTAAATACTAAAAAATAACTACCTAACTTATAAAACAAAACCTAACTTGTGTGCCTGAACCGGTTTTAAGCTGCGGGAAAAGTAGTGAAACTGGTTTTCTTTTTTGTGCAATTGGACTCTCTCGCCATCGTATTTGATCTCCGCATACATCCCGTTTGGACACTTCTTCATCGCGTAGGCCACGCTCTTGCAGGCCTCTGCCTACAGCAAAATTATGATTATTAACATTAGACACAACGAGACAACAGGCAAAAAATACCTAGCATGATATGATAAACCACCTTCCCAATTTGAAATCGGCCGCTAGGGATTGATCCCTTAAAAACTAGAAGGCTGAAGCTGAAGGTGAACTCTCCCTAAAAAAGCGAAAGAAAATTTTTCCTTCAGCCTAGGTTTGGAGCCCATTCTCCTCTACTCGATCTCGTTCTCGATCAAAACCTCTATAATCGAAGTTACCTTCCAAATTTTCAAGCCTCTACGCAGAACCTTATCCCATAAAAACGAAAAGACTTCTAGAGCTATGTATGCAGAGGTGAAAAGTGGGGGTGGGGTAGGGTTTAGCCCCCCTAGCCTCGAAATTTTGAGCCTTCCACCCCCCCCCCCCGCCTAGATGAAAATCTAGTCCTACCCCCAAATTTTTGAATTTTTCACAGATAACTTCCCTCTAGAATTTGAAATCTGACTCCCCCTACATCTCGAGAAAATTTTAGGCACTTTACTTATACTAAATTTTCTTCCAACAACGTGATTTTTTAACACAAATTCGAGTTTTTACACCCTTTTTATACCAGAATATTGCTTTTTATTTAATAAAATGTGGTATTATCCTATAAAAAGAAATATTATGAAGTTATTATGGTTTAAAACTATTGTGGTTTGGACACCGGACCCCAGTCACCCGCCTCTAGATTTTAAAATATCGCACCACGGGACGACCCTCTACCCTAAAAAGTTAGGAGGGTCCGGAACCCCCTAAAAACTTAGAAAGGTCCGGACCCCCCCCCCTAAAAAGCTAGGGGGTCTGGACTGGACCATACATAGGCAAGTTGGTCCGGAGTGGGGGATGGGTGGGTTATTAAACCCCAAATTAGGGGGGTTAAAATTTGAGAAACGCAAAATAGCCATATCGTTTTTTTCTGAAGTGCATTTTACCCATATCATTTTTCGATTTTGAAGGATAAATAAATAAAAAAAACGCTCATTTTAGGTCAACAAGCCCTTTTTATTGCATTTTTGAGCTTTTTAGTGCTTAAAACATTCATTTTGACCTCAAAACCTAAATTTGGAGGCAGTTAGAAGCATACATGGGCAAGTTGGTCCGGAGTGGGGGGTTAAACCCCAAATTGGGGGAAGGGGTTAAAATCCGAGAAACGCAAAATACCCATATCGTGTTTTTTTTCTGGAGTGCATTTTACCCATATCGTTTTTAAATTTTGAAGGAAAAATAGGTAAAAAACGTCAATTTTAGGTCAAAAGGCCCTTTTTATTGCATTTTTGAGCTTTTTATTGCTTAAAACATTCATTTTGACCTCAAAACTTAAGTTTGGAGGCAGTTAGAAGTCATTTTAAAGACATTTTTTCTTTATTTTTCCGAAATTGGGTGGGGGTTAACTTTTTCTCCCCCCCCCACTTCTGAGTGGAGGGGGTTAAACCTCCCTTCTCAGAATTTAAGGGGGCTAACCCCACCCCCAACCCCCTCGATGCCCATGTATGATTAGAAGTCATTTTAAAGACATTTTTTTCTTCATTTTTCCAAAATTGGGGGGCTAACCTTTTCTCCCCCCTTTTACTTCTGAACTGGGGAGGTTAAACCCCCCTTTTCTGAATTTGGGGGGTTAACCTCCCCGAACCTCCTCCCCGTGCCCATGTATGATATGGACCCACCTGGGACCCCCTCATAAAATTTAAAATGCGATTTACCCCGGGTAACCACCCCCACCCTAGCTGACGAGACCGTGCTCACCTATGGAGTTATGGACCATAGCTCTAAAAGTCTTTCTTTGGACGGGGTAAAATTGTCAAAAAGAATTATAAAAGTCACGGGGGGGACCGGAGAAAAACAACAAAACAAAAAACAAACAAAAAACAACCCCCACCCCCCACCCCCTTTGGACGGGGTGAAATTGTCAAAAAAAATTATAAGGTTTTTATTCCGGTTATTTAGCTTTTAATTCACTGATTTACGTTTGCCAAATGGATGTTATGTAATAATTTATTATATTGTAAAACAAACAAAAAAATCCCTACCAACATTGGCAAAACCGGGGTACCCAGCTGGATTCCGATACTAAGCTGTTTGCTCATCGTCGGATCTTCTTGTCGACTTTTCAATCTTTTAACCACGTCTTTCAGGTTTCTAGACGCCTGAAAAGCTTCGTATGCGTTGGAGCCCAAGGCGTCCAAACTAAACAAAATGTTCCAAAAAAATATTGCCAAAAATATTACAAAAATAAATTTTAATATAATTGAATAGTTTATTGTACATGTCATAAGTATTAAAATAACACTTATATATACAATATGTCTACACAAAAAGACGTAATAGCACAAGCAAAAGAAAAGCACAATGTTTTTAATACACCATTCTTGTTCTTGATATAATTATGTCATTTGGAAGTTGATTCCACCAAGGTACTACTCTATTTGAAAAGTTTTTGCGAATATCAATTAAAGTAATATTGTTACTAAATTCTTGGAGACCCAAAATCAAAGAGCAAGATTTTTTAAGCTTTATAATATTATCAAAAAACGCATTTCAACAACTTTAGTCGTTAATTAAAAAAAACGCAACAAAAACAAACACATTGCTATGTTATAACAAATTTTATTAACAAAAATAAAAGTCTTACACTGGTTTGGGTCCGGCATTTATTCGTAAATCGCTTTTAATTTCCCTAATAACCCACAACAAATCGTTGGCTGTACATCTGCAATTTAATAAAAATAATTCATAAACATTTTGGTTAAGTATTGATGTAATAGTAGGTAGATAAGAATAGAGGACACAGACATGTGCACTGCCCTCCGGGGTTTTATTGGGGGAGGCAATTCCAAAACGAGGGGGCAATAAAACAAAGAGGCAAGCAGGGGAGAAAGAGAAAAAAGGAAAAAAAGAAGGGAAAAAACGAACAAAAAAAACGAAATTTAAAAAAATGGGTCTGAAATGGCTTAAAAATCGTTGAAATAGGCTAAAACCTGCAAAAAATTGGCGATGATGGCATCATAATAGGTTGTTGTTGCATTACCTGAAACTTATCTCCCCTATACAGATTATACAAAGGGCAGGCGCTGAGACAAGCCAGGAGGGCAAAAAAATTTCACCCCCACGGTTGAGACTAGGTAATAATCATAATAGGTCAGAAATGGCGCCCCAATATTTGGGTACTTTTTGATTTTTGGGCGGGGGGGGGGGCAATAAAACGGGGGGCCCCGCCACTAATATTTGGGGGCATTTACAAACCGTGCACAGGTCTGGAGGGCAGCTCGTCAGATTTTAAAGGCGGGGTATCAGCATCAGGCACAAAGACCAGTCAGAAGCGACGGATCTAATATTTTGGAAGGGTTATTCCTGTTGTTGTCCTTTGCCAGTAACCAGGGTTTCGTTCAACCCTGGTTTGTTCCTTTTGGCACGCTCCTCGTCTAGCTCACCCCATCTTCCCACTCTCGGAGGAGATCGGCAACCGCTGCGAGGTTCGCCCAAAGGTCCTCTGGTCCCAAGGTCGTATTAATGTGTGTGCATGTGAAAAGATGTGTTATATGTATTTTGTGTTTTGCATAGCGGGCAGTTTGATGATGTGTATTATGTGGGATTGATTTTGTGTAGGTAGGAATAGATGTAGAGGAAAGGAAATTTCCCCGCCCTGAGTTGGGCGACGGTTCTCTTGACCCAGCGAGAAAGATTTTCTTCCTCCTTGCTTTTTGCCGGTGCTTTTGTTTGAAGTAATGGGTTTATTGGAGTGTTGTTGATGTGGTTTGTGACTGTGTTTGTGTGGATTTCTTGTTTTAGTACTTTGTAAGTTTTGTTGTGTATGTCTGTTGGAATGTTTGTTGTGTAGTTGTTGTTGTAGTGTAGTAGGGGTATTCCTCCTTCCCTCCCCCCGAATATTCATTTTAACGCGTTGTTAGTACTGAGACGAGAACCCCAAATTTTAGCGGGTGGCAGACCGGGGTCTCGAAAATTTTTAGATTTTTGGGGAGTACACCATACATGGACAAGTTGCTCCGGAGTGCGGGGGGTTAAAAACCCCAAATTAGGGAGGGAGGTTAAAATCCGAGAAACGCAAAATACCCATATATATATATATATATATTTTTTTTTTGGAGTGCATTTTACCCATATAGTTTTTTGATTTTGAAGGAAAATAGGTAAAAAACGCTAATTTTAGGTCAAAAAGCCCTTTTTATTGCATTTTTGAGCTTTTTATTGCTTAAAACATTTATTTTGACCTCAAAACTTAAGTTTTGAGGCAGTTAGAAGTCATTTTACAGACATTTTTTTCTTCATTTTTCCAAAATTGGGGAGGGGGTTAACCTTTTCTCCCCGCACCACTTCTGAGTGGGGGGAGGCCGGAGGGTTAGTTAAACTCCCCTTTTCAGAATTTGGGGGGGTTTAACCCCCCGTGTCCATGTATGAATACAACTCCAATCCAACCCTTTAACCCAGCCCACTTATGCTCAAAAGCATAGGTGGCCAGCCTCCTGAAATTTGAAGCGAGATTGTTTAGAGGTATAAATCTACCCTAATGCAACGAAAAAGGAGAAACCCTCTACCTTCTAGTTACCTATGAGCAACACCTTAATATTATAAAGCAGGCAACAAAGTTTTAAAAATTTTAAACACTAATTTTATCCACGTTAACCTCTTTTGACGTCAGTATAAAACCTAAAAATAACGGACCCACCCTTTGTAATCAAGAAACACCCATGTTTCATTTGAATTCAACACTAAATTATGTAAAATTAAAGGCTACAGCGACCACCTCCTAAAAATTTGGCACTAAACTACCAAAAAGTTCAGGAAGCTGTTTACCTCTGGGTTTCTCCAACCGTTCCAAGGGAAATTATTAACGGGTACAAAACACTAACCTTTTTGTAATCTTGGCTAAATGTCGCTTTTGATCTTCCTCTCTCGTGTATTTGGTCATTTCATCCAGCCATGCGTCCACTTCGCCTATGGATAGAGTGCTCACGGTTTTAGGATTTATTTTGCTACTCTTTTTAAAGTATTCACTTATTGTTTCCGCCACTTCTCCCTGAAAAGAACAAAATAAACTTACATAATAAATACTTAAGCATGGCACATACATAACAAGGGCACAGAAAGGGTTTATGATAGGGCTGTTACCATAGGTGGGCAGGGGGGGTTGGGGGGTTATACCCCCCAAAATTTTGGATATTGCTGACACCCCCCCCTAAATTTGGGGTACCCGGGGACACCTCCCCCCAAATTCGCCTCCCGGAGAAAAATTTTTAAATGTTATAAAACGACTAAAAAAACTTTTCCGCGCTTCGCGCGGAGAGTTCATTGTTAACTGACAATTTATCTTAGTTTTTCGATTACAAATCGATTATCCCGTTCAATAGTTAAGGTATATAGTTTAATAACACTACTATAAACACTATTATCCTTTAATTAACGTTTTAAACACATGTTTTAAATGTGTACGTATAAGAAACCTTAAATTTTGTAATAAGTATCATCTGGAATTAAAATTTCAAGTGTATTTTAGCGCCTTAAATTAAAAATTTTCTCCCCCGGGGGGCAGAATGCCCCCCGGACCCCCTGACAAGGGGCTCCGCCCCTTGACCCCGCTGGGGGGCTCTCGCCCCCCAGACCGCCCCCCTCCCGAAATGAAATCCTGGGCACACCACTGCAAAAAGGGGTCTGTCTAACCCCAAATTTTTCCCTTTGCCGACCTAAAAGAGGTGTCTAGACCCCCTGGCTACGCCCATGTATGTATATAATATTTAATTAAATATAAGATTATGGATTAAAAAGTTTGTGATACTTGACTTTATAATCAAGACAATAATATTTATTATATTCTATTATTACGTATTTTAATAATATAATTATTAAAAAAAACTATGATTTCTAATTTAATTATAAAAATAAATAAACACATTATTAATAAAAGAATTAAAAAATACAATTTGTAAGTTGCAATAAGGTCTTATTTCAATTTTACAGAGTTTTAAAGCATTTATAAGCTTGTTTTACGTTTTTTTACGCGTTTTAAGCCCATTTTAAGACAGCGCAGAAATATTAGGTACACCCCCCCTCAAAATTTGGGTCTTGCCGGACACCACCCTAAAATTTGACCCCCCCCCCCTATACCCCCCAAAATCCAAGAGACTGCCCACCTATGGCTGTTACCATAGGTGAGAAAGGGGGGGGAGGGACAGAGTGGCGTCCACCCCCCCCTGGACGAAAATCTAGGGGGCCATCTCCCCAAATTTCCGAATTTTTTACCCCTGACCCCCCTCTAGAATTTGAAATCTGACCTTCCTCGGAAAAATTTAAGGTGGGTACTTAATTTATACTAAATTTTCCTCTAAAAACGTGAATTTTTAACACATATTCATGTTTTACACCCTTTTAACACCAGAATATCGCTTTTTATTTAATAAAATGTTGTATTATCCTATAAAATAAACAATTATTAAAGTTATTATGGTTTAAAACTGTTTTGCTTTAGACACCGGACCCACCTGACCCCCCTCTAGATTTCAAAATTTCACACCCCAGGTCCAGACATGTGCACTGCCCCCCCGGGGTTAAAACGGAGGGGCAATTCCAAAATGCTTGGGGCACGGGGGGGGCAACTTTTTTGAAACGGGGGGGCAATAAAACGGGGGGGGCAAGCAGGGGGAAAGAAAAAAAAAGAGGAAAAAAGGGGAAAAAAAGAAGGGAAAAGGGAAAACAGGGACAAAAAAAGCGGAAATAAGGTAAAAAAAAAGGTCTAAAATGGCTTAAAATACATTGAAATAGGCTAAAAACTGCAAAAAATTCGCGATGATGGCGTCATCATAGGTCAAAAATGGCGTCATAGGGTACTTTTAGGGTACTTTTTCATTTTTTGGCGGGGGGGGCAATAAAACGGGGAGGAAATCCTCCAATAAAACGGGGGGGGGGCATTTTCAGACCGTGCACAGGTCTGCAGGTCGACCCCCTCGGTACGGGGTCTTTAGAGCCGCAAGTAGGGAACTTGGAGCCACCGGAAAAAATTTTCACCTTTTTTTAGGCTTCGCTTAGGCTTAGGTATAGGTTTTATTGATTTTTATTTTGGGCTCCAAGTTCCCTCGGCTCCATCGACCCTAAACCATCCCCTCCCCCAAAAAGCTAAGGGAGGGTCCGGACCCTCCTGCGACGTGGGATCGGACCCTCCTCCTAGAATGTAAAATTGGATTTACCCCGGGTAACCACTCCCCCTAGTTTCCCGAACCCTGATGGGGGGTCTGGGGGGGCGGCAGCCCCCCAGATATGGGGGGTCTGGGCCTGGGGGGCGAGCAGACCTGTGCACGGTCTGGAAATGCCCCCCCCCGTTTTATTGGAGGATTTGCCCCCCTGTTTTATTGCCCCACCGCCAAAAAATGAAAAAGTACCCTAAAATTATGACGCCATTTTTGACCTATGATGACGCCATCATCGCGATTTTTTGCAGTTTTTAGCTTATTTCAATGTATTTTAAGCCATTTTAGACCTATTTTTACCTTATTTCCGCTTTTTTTGTCCCTTTTTTCCCTTTTCGCTTCTTTTTTTCTTTCCTTTCTTCCCCTCTGCTTGGCCCCCCCCCCGTTTTATTGCCCCCGCCCCGTTTCAAAAAAGTTGCCCCCCGTGCCCCCCCCCCCGTTTTGGAATTGCCCCCCCGTTTTAACCCCGGGGGGAGGCAGTGCACATGTCTGGGCGAGAGCCCCCCAGCGGGGTCAAGAGGCGGAGCCCCTAGTCAGGGGGTCCGGGGGGGCAGAATGCTCCCTGGGGGGAGAAAATTTTTAATTTAAGGCGCTAAAATACACTTGAAATTTTATATCCAGATGATACTTATTACAAAATTTAAGGTTTTTTATACCTACACATTCAAAACGTGTGTTTAAAACGTTATTTAAAGGATAATATAGAGTTTGTAGTAGTTTTATTAAACTGTATACCTTAACTACTGAACGGGATAATAGATTTGTAATTGAAAAACTAAGATAAATTGTCAATTAACTCTCCGCGCGAAGCGCGGCAAATTTTTTTTAGCCCTTTTATAACACTTAAAAATTTTTCTACGGGAGGCGAATTTGGGGAGGGTGTCCCTGACTACCCCAAATTTAGGGGGGGTGTCAGCAAAATCCGAAATTTTGGGGGGTATAATCCCCCAACCCCCCTGCCCACCTATGCCTGGGACCCCCCTCCTAGAATTCAAAATTCGATTTATCCCGGGTAACCACCCCCCCTAGCTTCCCCGACCGTGCTCACCTATGTTTGTACCACTGGCCTTGCAGAAACACCTATGCTGCCCATGTACGACGTTAAATAGTAAGATCAATATCAAGCGACTTAAAAAATCCTTTAGACGAAAACCTCGAAATGGGTGAACACTGCATGTAGTGAACAGTCTAGCGGTAAAGGTTGCCAACGTTATTAATATTGGTCTACCATAGAGGTGAAATTTTTGCGTCCCTCCTGGCTTGTCTTAGTGCCTGCCTTTTGCATAATCTGCATAGGGAAGATAAGTTTCAGGTAATGCAACAACAACAACAACAACAAAAAAATGATAGGGCCCGACCGTTTTGCGGAAATATTTAATATAAGTATATAAAAACATAGATTTATTGAAAAGCCCTATAAACACTATATACTTCTTAAAATATAAAACGACCATATAATATAAATGAGCTCAGAAAACACAAAATTTGATAATAATGCGTTTCTTGCATTTTAACCCTTCACCCTTTGGAAATTTGGGTTTAACCCGTTCCCGTGAGTGCTTTTTCCTCGGTTACAACCGTAAAAATCTAATCGTTTTTAAAGAACACTGCTGCAATTAAACGGAACTTGATTTGTACAACAATAATAAATGACTGTTTTAAATAAAAATAAGCAATGAAGCAATATTGTCAAAAAAAAAATAATAATAAACAACAAATAATAGTTAACAAAATGTTAAAAAATCTTACACAAGAATTAAAATGATCTAGCATATCGTCACTGTCTTCCGAAAAAATCTCCGAGAAGTGTTTAATAAGTTGTTTTTCTTTTACATTGTACACCCGTTGATCCACTCCCGGTAGAAGCATTTTGCACAGTAAATAAAGGTCACCATTATAGCCATCTAAACCACAATCTTATACGAATATGTGTGCATAAATTTCCGTTTACAAGTAGCCCGTGTCAGCCCTACAGCTGAAAAATAATTATATAATATGTATTTCTCAGATTCAATTTTTCGAATTTAATCCTTTTATGATAATTCCCTTAATGGTAAGCTTTGTAATGAAATCTGATTTAACTCACTTTCTTTTAGTAGTTAGCAAGTATGATCCCTTCCATCTTTTTCCATCCCTTCTGTAAAAATTCTTTGTCCAGCGCAAAGATGTCCAGTTTAATTTTTTTTTAATTTTAACTCCCTTGACACTCTGTGAACTGTAAACTTTCCATCCAATTCCAATGATATGATAAATGGTAATAAATAGCAATGGCAATAGCAACAATTAGCAGTAGAAAAAAATATAACTTTTAAAATTTATAGGGCTCCCTCTGGTGAAAATGCGTTGTCCAGTTTAAAGATATCCATTAATTTTTTTAAAAAATTTAACCCCCTTACGTAATTTCCAGGGGTATAAGCTTTCCAATAATACTTCATTTACCTTAATCCGTTGAGTGGTTCGGGAGGAGTTAGAAAACACATACAACACATACACAAACACATTACGTCTATATAGGGTAGTCCATTTAATTTCGGCACTTTTCCCAATTGGGCATTTTTGATTTTGGACTATATCTTTGGTAATCATCCTGAACGGAATATGACGTTTGATAGCTCAAATGAGAGATAATTATATGTAGATGACAGTGTGAGCTTTTTATTTGTTATGTTGTGATATTTTTATGTGAAATTGTGTGATTTATAAAAAAATAAAATTGATACTCGTTTTTAGAACATGGGCATTTCATGATTACGCAATAAATTGGTTTAAAAATTAAACTGTCCTGGTAAAATTTAGTCTATTTTCCGAATTTTCAGTCCCCGTGGTTCTACGTTGCATCTGTGGTGAGCAATTGTTATAAAAAAAAATAGTGTAATTTCGGCACTCATATGCTGTAGGTAAATACGGATTGAATTAAATGGTCGGGTGTTAAATTGTAGTTGTAAATAGTTAAAAAACAACGTTGATATGTGTAGGGGTCATAGCACTGCACTTAAACTCGATTAAGAGGGTCCTTTTAAAAAGTGCCGAAATTAAATGCACTTTTTTCCCAAATTTTGCTCATTTTGATACCATTTGGCATTTTAGCTGTAACTTTTTGCTAGTTATACGTTAAACAACACGTAGAAGCTTAAATTAAAGAAAACTGTCTGAAGATAATGATAGGCTTTTAAATTTTTGAAAATGATGATTTTTTACTGACAATTGACAACTGAAACAATTGATTGTTTGAAAAGTGCCGAAATTAAATGCATATTTTTAATTTCGGCAATTTTCCGTTTTTTTAAAAACTGATTTAATTAAGTAAAAAAAACTACTTTCGTACAGTGAAACTTTTGTGACGCAACGCAGTATCGTGAAAGCTTCAAAATGAGCTATTAAACATGAAAATCGGGCCATACAATGAAAAGTTACATTGGAAAAACAAAAAAGTGCCGAAATTAAATGCACTACCCTGGATTATGGAATAACTAATCGCGGGTGGTTTTAAAAATGCGGGGGAGGACGTGTGACGAAATGTATTCGGAGTGAAATATAAATGCTATGGACAAGTCTAGAGGTAACAAGTCTAGACAATGCCTAGAGGTGACAAAAAACTGTAAAAGAAACTAAAAATAGAATTTTTTTCATTTTGTTGTTTTAAAACTAAACTTTCGATAGTTTATTTTAAACGTCTCTTCAGACTGAAGCATTTTAATACAATGTTGGTAGTTTTTAGCTTCACCGTTTAAAAAAGTTTAATTCCGCCCTTTGTACGAAAGCTCCCGGATTTTTAAGAGGGATATAGCCAAAAAAACAATACAACCATCCGTAGGCTAATATTTTTGACTTATCTCCAAAAACTTCTTTTAACGTTTTGATCCCGATATCACCTAAAAACCCTGGTTAGGCTGGTTTGACAGTTGGGGACGTAGGATTTTAAATTAATTTTTCGAACTTTTGTTACGGTATATATAATATAACTGTCCAGTCCACGCACCCTACGCTACTCCCTTCTTTTTTCCCTTTTACTTATATTTTAGTACTACTACTATTACTACTCTCGGAACGCAACGCAATTAAAAAAATATTCACTAACCTCCGGTGGTTCCTTTTTCGACAAACCGTTTCACTATGGCACTTTTATTGTTGTAACTGGAGTCGGCAGCGATTCTTTTGCACAAGCTGCAGAAAGCTCTCCAACAGTCGTCTGCTTCAACAGACGAATTTGAAAAATCATTTTCATTTTTTAAAGGAGAATCTTCACTGGAGCTCTCGCTTTGACTTGAAGCGGATGTTGTTGCTACAATAAATTGAAGTGTTTTACTTTGAAATGTGATGTGTCACGATATTATGGTCGAAATAAATTGCTAATTTAAAATAGTACATTAAATTAATAGCTGCTGCACAATATTTAAATTTAAAAGTTTTTTGACATCTATTCTCTGCCTCCTTGATTTTCGGCTTTATCAAACACACAATTTAGCAGCAAACTAAAACTAAACCAACCCGAACGATTGTGATCAGTTTCTTCGCTGTCTGCTTTTCTTTTGCCGAAAAGGGCTTTGTCGATCTTGGGTTGTTGCCGCTTTGCAGGAGAGGGCGTGGTCTTTGTGATTTTGGATCCGCCTTTTTTTGCTCCTCCACCCCCTTTGCCAGTTCTGTGTTCGTCTAGTTTTTGGATAAGATCTAGGCACTCGGTTTTGTCCTCAGGAGTCAATTCCGCCCAGTTTTCCACGTCCGCGGGTGTTTCCACTACGGCTGTGGTAGCGCGGGCGCGGTAAAATGTTTCAAAGAGGCATTTGGGGTGGTAGTACCTGGAAAAATCAGGATACAATAATTAATTTACAGTGATTTTTGTACAAAAGAACTTTTTCTAGAAGGTTAATTAATAGTTTTTTGCAGTTAATTTTATCAACTGAAAAGAAAATATTTAAAATTTTAACGGTTTTTTATTAAACGTACTGTTTCATATCGGTGTCTTTATCTCCGCTTCCGAAAGGATTTGGTACAATTTTAGCAAACCGCAAGGATCCCTTGGTCAGCTGCTGTTTACACTTTTTGCAGTTGGAGACACGTTTGGCGTAGTCCACGCCAAATCTGGTTGTTGCCATGGCTTAAACAATCCTAAAACCATTATGGTACAAGTTTTATAAGTGTACCAAAATTTGATTTGACCAATTTAACAGTAAATACAAGTTGTAAAACATTTTTATAACCTAAATAGAATACGTAGACCTCATTTTTGTGGTTATATTTAAGATTTAAGCAATTGGTACAAAGTTATGAGCCAATTTATACTCAAAAAATGGCCTTTTTCAGCAAGTGCGTGTATCAAAATTCGATTTTGTCTGATTCAAAAGTAATTACAAATTGTAAAACTTTTTTATGGCATAAATTGAACACGTATACCTCATTTTTGTGGTTATTTTTTGGTTTTAAGCTTCTGAAAAAAAGTTATGAGCCAATTTGTGCCCAAAAATTGCCCTTTTTTGGTATGTTGTATTTATGTTATTAAAAAATTTTTTTTATTAAGCCTTTAATCGAATTAATATTATTTTTTTGTATTACCAAGTGTCTGGCAGTTACAAATATACTTTTATTTTTTTCATCGTAAATACCAATTATTTATAGAAACCGTTTAAATACCCACAAAAGTTTAGTTGTGAAAAAATTAAAATTTTTGAAAAACAAATTATTTTAATAAAAATCAATTATATTACAATTTTGTTTGATTTTTAGGTTTTGTTTAGGCTTAGAATCAATAAATCGGTAAAAAACTAAGTTTACCAAGCAAAATAGTGGTGTAGTTACACTACAAAGCGGCATGAAACAATAAGAAACGAAGTCGTAATAATTTTTTTACATGAAATTTTAAATTTTTAATAGAAATGTGTTACAGCTTTGCCATGTAATTTTACCAAAAACAGACTATTATATTATAAAGTTAAAACCAAATCATAGAATTTCATTGGTTCAGTTGGTGTTTTTGTCAAAATTTTTATTCTGCACACGTCTTGTGGGGTGCATTAACCAACAAAATCACAAAAAATGCCAAATTGGCCCAACCCAAAGTTCATAGGCTTATTATAAGCTCAATAATGGTTTTTTTGCACAAACGAATGCTTAAAAGATTGCTTGTGGCGCCTAGAATACATTTTTGGCAGTTTTATAAACAAAACATCATAAACAAAAAAGGTCATTTTTGGGAACCCCAAAAAAATTTTGGAGGAAAAGGGTGGGTGTAAAAACCAGACCACCCGGACGGACTGAGACTGACGGAAATCGGCTAACAGGAGAAAACTCCGCAGCTGACTCCGCAGCGGAGTTACCTGGAGTGAAATAACCTTTTTTAAGCTTAAGGCTATGCGTTCCTAAGCCTAAGCAAAGCCTTAAAAACAACCTAAATTTTAACAAATAGTTGCGCGAAGAAAGTTTAGGTTGTGTTTAGGCTTTGCTTAGGCTTAGGAAGGCGTACGCTTAAACTCCGCTGCGGAGTCAGCTGCGGAGTTTTCTCCTAATAGCCAGTCAGCTGCGGAGTTTTCTCCTGTTAGCCCGGAAATCGAGGCTAACGGTAATTCGGTTCCGAGCAATCTCCCAACAAAAAGGGTGAATCTCCCAACTGTGGAATCTCCCAACAGTTTGTGGAAAGTCCCAACAATCAAAAAATACGTTTGCAACAAACACAATTTTATTTTTTAGTCAATTAACACTATAATTAATAAAAATATAGCATTAAATTCTTTATTCAAAAAACTGAGTACCTAAGCCTAAGCAAAACCTAAAAATCAAGCAAAATTGTACCATGGTAAATTTGTATTTAATGATGCTTTTTAAACTGAAGAGTAAAAACTTTATTTTTTTCCTAAGCCTAAGTAAAACCCAAAAATCAAAAAAAATTCCCATTGGGGTGGAAACTTGCATTTTTGAAAGTACGTTTACAAAATTGCATAATTCCATTTATCATTCATTTAATGCATTTATTTATTTTCGGTTGTTTAAAATTATCGTGTTTAACACCGGTTTTGCAAACGTATTTCTAATATTTGAACTGTTGGGAGATTCATCGATTGGTTGGGACTTTCCACGTTGGGACTTTCCTCAGTTGGGACTTTGCCCGATACCGGTAATTCCCATGGACCATGGACCAACATGGACCCAACATGGACCCGCCCATGAGGGGTGAAAGACTCACTTCAACAATACAAAATACGGGTGTGCATTGCCGGGAAATTTCATTTTAGCCGCGCCTTAGCTTTAGTACTAAAGGTTCAAAAATCGTTTAGCCTTAGCTTTAGTACTAAGCTCAAAAAAGGCTTAGTACTAAAGCACTTTAGCCTTAGCTTTTGCCGAACCAAAAATATGAACATATACGTAAATTTTAAGTATTATCCCTGTTTTTTAGCCTTAGCTTTAGTACTAAGCCCAAAAAAGGCTTAGTACTAAAGCACTTTAGCCTTAGCTTTTGCCGAACCAAAAAATATGAACATATTCGTAAATTTTAAGTATTATCCCTGTTTTAAGGTAATTCTTAGCATACATTGTTAAGTTTACAGTAAAAAATTCAAAATTAAAGACAGTCTTAACGTTTATTGCATTAGATTTTTAGTTTATTTTTTTAAAAAAATATTGTTTTAGGGCTAATTTTATAGTTTTAAATTTGGTTTTGTTTTGTACACGTCAAGATTTTAAGGACGCTCAAAATGTCATATAGTATTTGTGATACGTCATATATGTTTTGATCTGTGGGAATGGTTGTGGGAGGAGCTGTTTCAGCCAATTAGCACTTGAAAAAAATTGATATCCAATGAATGAGAGATGTCTTTTTTTCCTAAGAGCTATTTGAATAAAAGTGATTCTATAACTTTATAACTCTGTGAAAATATTTTTTAACACTGAACAACTTCTCTTTAAATGGAAGGGTTTTGAAAATCGTGTATTGCAGTGTTTATCTTGAAATGTAAATAGTCACCAAAAATTGTTAACTATCAAGAATATTTTTTTGGAATAAATATCTAAAGCAAAAAAGCATATAGCTAACATTTTTATTTAAAAAAACCACCCTTACTGCATAATAAATTTCAGAAAATGTCCACATGAAATAATAAAAATGAGATTATTTTAATATTAAGCATTTAGAAAATTAAGAAAATGCCAAAAAACCAAAAAAAAATCGTCTTTTTTAATGCTTAAACAAAAATAAGTAAAATAATTTAAAAAAAAACACAAAAAAGTAAAATTTCATACTCACAGCATACCAAAACTCCATTTAATTTTTTTATTTTAGTTTATTGTTCAAATAACTCACTTATGTTACTTTTAGATGAAAAATAATATATTCAAGTGAGGTGAGCATAGTTTTAGCAGCTAATGGAGAGGGGAGGGGTTGGGGTGGTTGGTTACCTGGGGTAAATTGCATCTTAAATTTGGGAAAAAGGTTCTAGGGTGTTCTTCCATACTCACTGGCTTTCTAGGGGTTAGGCCCAAGATAAAAAATTTTGAAATCCTAAAGAAGGTCAGGGTGCGCCTGGTTTTGAAGTGTCTAATTTAAGATTTGGAGGGGAGTCAGTTAAAAAAAATAGAGAATTTGTTGAGAAGAACTTTATTTTTGTCTAGGAGGGGGTCCAAAATTTTGAGGTTAAAAAGGCGGGGGGTCGAGGTGGACCCCACCTTACCTCCCTTTTTCACTAATATCAATTTTTATTAAATAATCAGGTTTGTGGTTTGGTGGGAACATTTAAAGTTTTTTTGCGATTTGTCATTTTCTTGGCATAAGCTAACGTTTTGCCGGGTCCATACCTTTTGCCGAGCTTTTGCCAGCTAATTTCAGTTTAGCCGCGCCTTAGCTTTAGTACTAAGCCCAAAAAACCCTTTAGTACTAAAGCACTTTAGCCTTAGCTTTAGTACTAATGACACCCGTAATACAAAACAATATAAAGTTGTTAGTTTTAACTTTTAAACGGCTTAGGCTTAGGCTTAGAATGACACTAAGCCTAAGCCTAAGCCTGAGCCTGAGATGCACTAACAACTTTACATTGTTTTGTAATGTTAAAGTGAGTCTTTCACCCCTTATGGAGTCCATGTTGGTTCCAAGTTGGTCCATGGTCCATGGGAATTACCGTTAGCCGAAATCGATGGGGTAAAACCCGGACTGACGGACCGTCTAAAAACACAAATATCTCAAGAAATACATAAGCTCTATAAAAAATAAAAATATTTTTGCAATCTTCAAATCACGAGCTTCACGTTTATTTGCTTATTTTTGCGTTTTTGTTTATATTAAAAAAATTAAAATCTTCCGGGTTTCCTTGACACGGGTATTTGTTGACACACTTACCGTAATCCTCTGGCAGGTTTCCCAATAATTTTTTTTTGGTCACTGTGGATCTTTTTGGAATTTTTTACTTTTCGGAGATCATTTTAATTCAAAAATTTTAAATTTTAATACATTCCGATTAAATTTTTACTTGTTTTTTGCAGCTCACTATCAAAAAAATTAAATTATGAATAAAATGACGAGATTCGAAGATAAATATTCGGTATGAATAAAATGACGAGATTCGAAGATAAATATGATTATATATAAATATAACTCTGTATTAAACTGCCAGTGTTTCTTTCGTAAAACTCATGAAGGAAGTAATAGTTCGTTCGCAATATAAATTGAAATAAAATCTTCCGGGTAGCAA